>JBAMHW010000015.1:30548931-30562201 GCA_037177495.1 Rhadinocentrus ornatus | reverse complement strand
AAAAGAGCAAAAAGTGTGTTTAAGTTTAGGACTGAGCGATAAACTAGACTGAGAAATAACTGCTACTCCACCACCTCCTCCACAGTGCACCGAAGTTATTCCGTTACGTAACTATTATTTTGAACAGAGAAAAGCTTGACAAAGACATTGTTGATGTAGACAAACAAAGTATTTACTTGGTCAAGTAAACTTCCTTGAACAAATGAGAACATTTAAAAAAAATTTACATGAAAGAATGCTACTTATTTAGCCTTTAACTGTCCTCACTAGCTGACTTCTTTGAATTTAGCATTAAAGTATTTACAAAGTATAGACATTTTTAATCTGCTGCAACATACTCAATTAAAACTGCCGTAAAGTTATGTTTCATCAACTTCCTTTTAATGAGACGTTATACTGAGGATACTGATGTTTCCTCAGTATTTCAGAAGATTCTGTGTCCATTCTTGCTGAATCCCAGATTTCCACATGCAGCTGTTGTCTGATTCTCTTCTTCATTATGCTCCACACACTATCAATAGGAGACAGATGTGAACTGCAGCCAGGCCAGTCAAAATTTTCTTATCTTATTTGTAAATGTAAAAAAAACTTGTTAATCACACCTCTGTGTTTGTTTAGTAAAGGTTAAAAAAACAACTACATGGCAGATTTGAGTTTTTATTGGATTTAAGTAAATGTTCCACCTTTTATGAAATCGGGTTTGTAACATTGGTTTACTCTAAATTCCTCTAATTCTTTTCAATACCATCATGTACAGTAGACAATAAATTCCCCAAATTCTTTACACATTTTTATTACATCTACTTTTCTAAAGCGCTTGATCTATTGATTGTCCTTTACAGAGTGATGTACCCATACGTTAAAAAGCAGCGTTCATGGTCAGCTGAAAATGTGAAGAAGTGTTGGCATGCACGACATTTTTCAGACCTCCGTAATCCAGCCAGGGGTTGACTTCTTAACTACTTTCAGAGCCTTTAACAGTAGTCTTTTCCTTTTATATGAACTCTTAACTTTACAAGAATCTCATCATAAATTTCAATCATTTCATTTAAAACCTTTGGAAGAAATATGCTGTGGTAACCATAGTGACCATTCTGTTCAACGCTGCAATACTTTGACAGAAGAAGGTTACATTGTGGTTTTAGATTTATCTTGTACTGAATGTAAAGCTCCTTTCAGGTGATCAGGTTTTGTTCCTTTCAATGTGCAGGATTGTCCGAATTAACATCTGACCACTTTCTACTCAAGCAAACTGCATCACAAGACATGAAGCTATTATCTCATACAGTGAAAAACTACGCAGCTTCTGAGCAGGACTGGTTCACTGAACATGGACTGAGGTGTGCACAATCAAACACAGAATTCCGGACTGAGTTTATTTTAAATGATGGGAGGACTGGATGTCTTGGTGGAAGATTTTGTCTGAAATAATAAGATGCATAGTAAAGCCTGGTGCACACATAAGGATTTTTTTTTAATGATATGAGATTGTTTTATTTGGTCGAGACCTCACATGTGACGATAGAAAATAAGGCATTAAACAGCTTTGATCATACTGTGTGTGGTGGCTCCGATAAGCTAATCACACACATAACGATGCTGTCCTGCAACGGATCTCGAATCTGGTCCTCCGCAAGTGGCAACCCTCAGTGGTGAAATGTGAAGCCTATACAAAAAATTGCACTCACTCCCTCCTCCTCTAGGGGCTGGCTCCAGAAAAGAGCAAATCCCCATAGACTCCCATGTTAAAAAGACCAACTTCACAGCAGAAAAAAAACATGTATAAAGCCTGGTACAAAAGTCCATTTTAGCATTAATAGGTCAAGTTTACCTTCATGACAACTGTGAGGGGTGTGGATTTTTTTCTAACTCATCAGATGGCGATGGTAGGAACGCCCAACAACCTTCACTTTTGCTCTTCAGAAACCTACAGGTCAAGTCACGTCTCCGTCCATCTTTTATATACAGTCTATGGTCCTCCGAGCCGGACATCTCACATGACCAAACATGATCTAACAAAAACGTAGAAGAAGACAACACAACACTCACCATGGAAGAGGATATACAGGACGAGGGAATGACGGTGGTCTTGGGACTACTGTTATCAGGAAAAGCCAGAGTTGAAAAAAAAAAAAACAGACTAGAGACAGCGTGAACATGGACTTGTTCAACTGCACCATTTTGCCTCCTGCCGGATACTGCCTGCATTTGGGTCCTCACCACCACCCGCCACACATGACACGTGCATGTTTTTAGTCAGATAAATCTCTCGAAAGGAGGATAATTTTCTAACTATTTTGTTCACTTTTAGGTCCTGGGGCCCTAACATTATATCCACAAACCATTTGGAGTTCCTTCCTGAATATTTCATTATGGAGATTACATCATTTGGAATATAAAATATATATTTGCAGAGGGGGGAGGTAGTGGGTTCAGCATCCTGACAGCCTGGGGAATGAAGCCGTTTAGCAGTCTTGTGGAGCAGGTCCAAGGGCACCTTTCCCCAGAAGGCAGGGGGTGGAAGAGGGAGTGTGCGAGAGGGGTCACCAGCAATGCTGATGGCTCTGTAGGTGAGGCGGGTGTGGAAAATGTCTTTGATGGAGGTAAGAAAAGCACAGATGATCTTGCTGGCTTCGGTCACTATGCACTGCAGAGTCTTCCCACAGAAGACATTACAATCAGTGCAGCCTCCGTTCCATACAATGATGCCGCCAGCGAAAATGCTCTCAATAGCGCCCTGGTAGAAAGAACACATAATGGAGGGAAAGACTCAATGCAACTCAGTTTGTGGAGGAAGAAGAGGCGACTTTAGGCCTGCTTTGCCAGTGATGTGGTGTTACTACACCAGGAAAAGTCCTCAGACATGTGCACCCCCAGAAACTTGGTACTGCTCACCTTCTCTACAGCAGTACCACCAACAGGCAACGGAGAGTTCAGTGGATGACCACTCCTGGACCAGTATTCCTAAAGATTCTTAGTGCAAAGAGTTGCTCCTAGCGGCCAAATTCTAAGAAGATTCTGAGAATCCAGATGTTTTCTTAGAATTTCCTCTAAAAGTGAAGAGTAGATCCTAGTAAGGATAAAAGCTATTCCTCAGGAATCCTAGCCCTTAAGAGAGCTCCTAAGGTAAGATCTGTTAAAAGCAGGGAAAAGAACTTATAAGTGGCCTAAGAGTTCCCTAAGCAGAGGACAGAATGGTGGGCGGAAGAGGCAGGAGGGATGTTCTCCAAACACTGGATGACAGTAAATTAAAAATTACAGATTGGATCGTGCCGGAATCATGTTTGTGGTTGTTCGTAAAATCCACCTCACAAAACACTTTTTTGCTCGATGACCAACTGAGCCGGGAGCAAACACCATTCCTCTGTTTAGCTGGGAATTCCTTGTTCTTTTCTTCTCCTTGGCTGCTCACTGGTTTGTGGTAGATGTGAATGCTAACCAACACTGCTTCTTATAGGCAGGTTGGCAATCACAGATATTGATGGAAGCTGAACCATTTAACCCTCATTAATACAAAATGGAGTTGAAATGTTCAAAGTTGAAAGCACAACAATTACCAGCGTGGTAAATGTAAGCAAATAAATATAACTATCAGCATGTGAACACTGTGCCAGTGGGTCTGAGTTTCTAAAAATATTGTGAGATAATTGTAAAGTATAGCTTACCATTCATTTAACTGAATTTATTTCCATGTAAAGTATTATTTATAATTACACAGTTTTCATATAGATCAGATTCTATGGTTCAGTGAATTGATTTGACAGTCCATCCTATGCCCATTATCACCAAAGATGTGTCTATCTTTTAGCTCAACCAATCACAGCTCTTGAAATGACTCATACCCAGCAACCTGGTCAACCACACCTCCCCACTAAGATAGAAGTTGCTGTCGATTCCTTGCTCAGAGTTCTCTGAAAAGTTTCTGGAATCACTCCTAGGCTAAGACTCCCTGCTAAGAATTTTTAGGTTAAGTTAGGAAGTTCTCAGAATCTTTAGGAATATGGGCTCTGAAGTTTATCAGAATCTCTTTGGTCTTCATGTTAAGGAAGAGATTGGTGTAGGTCTATTTCATTCTTGTAGTCGGCTTCATCATTGTTAGTGATGAGGCCCTGATGTATTTAAACAGAAGATATTTTCTGAGAAGAAGCCTAAAAATAGGCTCAGGGCCACAGCCTGTTGCTGACCATGTCCATCCCTTTCTGACCACAGTGTAGCATCTTCTGATGCTGCTTCCAGCAGGATAATGCCCCATGTCACAAAGCTCAGATCATCTCCACCTGCTTTCTAGAACATGACCATGAGTTCACTGGAATCCAACGGCCTCCACAGTCACCAGATCTCAGTCCAGTAGAGCAGCTTCGTGATGTGGTGGAACGGGAGATTCTCATCATGAATGCAGCAACTGTGTGATGCTGTCATGTCGATATGGAGCAAAACCTCTGAGGATGGTTTCCAACACCTTGTTGTAATGAAGGCAGTTCAGGTAGAAAAAGGGTCCAACCCGGTCCTAGAAAGTGGACCTGATCAAGAGGTCTGTGAGTGTATTTCCCTTTTTATTTTCAATTAAATTAACAAATGTTTTCAAAAGGCCACCACAGACTCCAGAGAGCCAAACACCATCCCTCTCCGTTGTAGCTGCTGTCCCTGGAAGTGATAAAGTAGTACTACGTACTACGTACTGTTAGGCTACTGTAGCCTAACAGTACGTTAGGCTGTAGAACTGTTAGGCTTTTAATGCCTAACAGTTCAGTAGTAGAGCATAGCAAGTAAAAAGGAAGAATAAAAATAAATGAGGAGCACAGTTGGAGCCTCTGCTGTTCTGTGTCGTGTTCTAAATGAATAATTGTTAAACTATAGTACACGATTGCTGTTTGAGCTGCTCATTACCCTTACATCCCTGTCACATTCTGCTCAACCAAACTCCCCAGTAATCCCTCCCCTGATCATCCACACCTGTTCCTAATCTTCTCACACTGCCGCAGACGCTCCAGTCCTGCACTATGGCTAATCACTCTCCGGATCCCTGATCGTTTACACCTGTCCCCGATCTCTTCACCAGTCCTTATATACCCCAGCACCACGGTCACACCCTGTCAGACCTTAACATACACACCCACATGGACTTGTTCTCGTTCCCTTCCCAGCACCATGGTTCAAGTATCTCCAGTCAGCTCCACTGTTACCTACTTAAGTAAGACATTTCTTTGAGTTCTTTATAATAAATCAAGTTCTGTTCATCTTTCTCCCGTCTCAGAGGTCCATGTGTAACAATTACAGTATGTTATGTGTTATTGTTTGTTAATTTATTCAGTTAGTTTTAATGCCAGAAGTCCGTAAAAGGCCAGAATGGCCCAGCCATGGTTCACCAAGGTGCTGTTTGCAGCCATTTTCCAAATAAAGAAATCCTTCAACATTCTGCACATCTAGTTTTTCCGCCTGTCAGACTGTTTCCTACAATAACTTCAAAGAAACCTTCTTACAGGGCAGATTTAGGTTAATTTATGACAGATTATCACGTGACTAGTTTCAGCTGAAATCTTGATGAATGTGTATCATGTCACTGCTCGTAATTCAACAGTTTGATGATCATAAATTCACCTTGAATCTTTTCCGTGGTGCCGAGCTGCACCAACACTGCAGCTGCCTCGTGCAGCTCCGTGCTTTGGTTCATCTCGAGCCGCTTCATCCTCATTTCCACAGTGAAAAGCTTTGGTGTCACAGCAGCATCACATCTGGTTCAAATACACTTTCTTTAGACAAGCTTTACTTTCCCTTTTGTCTCACTTCAAACAGAGCTTTGGTGTGATTTACAGCCCCAGGTTTGATCCGGACACCCCAGAGATGGAGTGATGATGAAGATGATGATGTGCTGATGGGATGAATGCGCTACTCTCGTGGGCGTTGTTAAAACTCCAGAAGCAGAGAGGCGGTGGGATTGTTTCTGCAGTACTTTTTCCTCCTATTGGTCCGTTAATGGACGTCGCTCTGACACAGCCAAGGCTCCAACGACAAAAAAAAAGGAAGGGAAAAAAGACGTCAAACCGGGCAAGAGAAGAGAGTGTTGGACGGAGGACAGCTAGTTGATAAATGGTAGATGCGCTACTGCAAGTCTTCACACGGCTGGAAGTATCTGTCCAACTCCTAAGGTACCGACTCTGCACTTTATACTTTAATACATCGCTGAAACTTTAACTTGATTAAAATTTTTGGTGGCGTATTTAAGTCTTGGCAAATTCGCGCAGTTACGCAGTGCGCACAGCTCTATGCAGTACAAGAGTTTTGTTTTTTTTACTTTTTAATCAACCATTATTTAAACATGATTAGGAATTTTTCACGAAACGTAATTTCCACTCGTACAGGTGAATGTATTCAATGAATTATGTGACTCCAACTCTGAACCAGAATTTAGTTTTTTCTTTTGTTAAATCAGGCGAAGCATGACCGTTATTCTCTCCTCTTTCCATGTGTCAGGGATCTGGTGAAGAATGGAGTGGTATGTCCTGGTGATGATGCTGAGCTTGCCGTTCTCCATCCGCGCAGATTGTTCGTTGCAGTGTCAGAAATGCGCCCAGCAAATGCTTCGCCCCGACGCCGCCTTCAGCAGCTTGGTGAGGGCAACTTCACCCAGCCTGGAAAGCGGGAAAAAACGGGAGAAGTTTCTGGTTTAAGTGGTTATTACATTTTAAATGCGTTGTTTGTTTTTTTTGTTTGTTTCTGTGTTGTTTTTCTCGTAAAACAAGATGAGAAAACTAGACATTGAATTGGGATTGCCTTTACTGGATCGATATAAAAAATGCAGCAAATCACGTTAAATTCTTATATTTACAAATTTAACATTTCAGCTTTATTCCCCAAATTTGGTAGTTGGAAGAAAGGAAACATACAGACACGATATTCAGAAAACTGGTTATGTGACGTTTGTTAAACATTCGGGGTTTAGTAGTTGTTGTTTTTTTGTTGTTTTGTTTGTTTGTTTTGTTTTTTTCAAAGCCAAACGGTTTAAATAAAAATTTAAAAAAGCGAGCAAATGAACCTGCCTCGCGCAAAGGCAGCAGGTGAGTGGTCTCACTCTTGTTTGTGTGTCGTGCAGCCGTGCGGTGCGGAGTGTGAGGGCGAGCCGGAGAGCTGCAGCCAGGCTGCGCGTCTGGCGGACTTCACCGAGGACGAGGCGGCGGAGGCGGAGGAGAGCCACCAGGCGGACCTGGTCAAACGCTACGGAGGCTTTATTAAGAGGATTGACAAGAACAAAATCTTGACTTCCCCTCCGTGGCGCGACAACTACATCCTGAAAGCCGAAGCGCTGCCCAAGAAATACGAGGACTTCTTGAAGCGGCTGAAGGAGAGGGACGCGGACGCTCTTCGGGACGCGGACGACGCCGCAGAGGATCAGCTCCTACACAATTATGTTAAACGTTACGGCGGCTTTTTACGCAAATTCGTCCCGAAGACAAAGAGGAGTAGCTCCACGGAGCAGGAGAACCAAGAGCCCGAGGAGTTGCAGAAGCGCTACGGGGGCTTCATGCGGAGGGTCCGGCCGAAGTTGAACAACCTAAAGTGGGACAAGCGATATGGAGGCTTTCTGCGCCGCCACTTCAAAATCTCTGTCCGCTCAGTGGAGGAGCCCTTTTACTCCTACGATGACTTGAGCCTATAGACGGACCCTGCTGGGGAAGAAAAACCACAAGGAACTTGCGCAGGTTGACTTGTGTCCAAATTTATTGAAAGTATCATATGCCTGCCTATCCTATTATACTGGGTTGCCTTCTGTGTAAAAGTAATCTCTGATATTTGCCTCATCGTCTGTCATTCAATAAATAATGCTTGTTTAATAAAACCATGAATAAAAATAAAAACCTCCCGGTTTGTTCAGCAGCCAGACCCAAAGTTAGAAGTTTTATGGGCTCGCTTCATGCAGCCTGGTGGAAAACATCTAAACTTGTAGGCAAGCAGCACCTGAAACTGCCTTTTAAATTGATCTGATTTACTTTTAAACGGATCACTTTCTAACTGCGCGTAAATGAGGAGGATACGGACGACTTGTGGACTCAAAAATAATGAATATATTACGATTGGGCTTTGTAATTAAAGCGTTTTATCTAAAAAAAAAATTTAAAGATAGGTGATAAGAAACAGAAACCAACCAACCGGATATATTAGTGTGTTGTTTTTGTTGTTTTTTTGCTTACAAAATGTACATTATTTATTTTAAATACATCAAATGTTTTCCAGATCATATTTGATTTTGATCGAACAGTTTTCAGGAAATTTTTTTTACATATCTGGAGCTGTAAAATAAACATTAAATAGTCGTTCTGGCGTCACCTTGTGGGCAACTAAATTTGTTCTTAAGAGATTAAAATATGCCCAAGCATTACTTCCTGTAGGCCTAATTTGGTTTTATTAATCACTGGACGTAAATGTTTCGTTTCCTGTTTGCAAAGAATCCTGCTGCAGTTTTCAGACCGTCTTGAATAACGTGTCAAAAATATCGATGTAACTTGCAGCTGATAAAAACCTGAAAAAATAAATAACCAGAAAACCCTGCACGTTGATCCTGTGACTGTCTTCGTGTGCATCATATAGTATAGTATCATTCACAGTAATATCACTTTCTGGGTTTTATTGTACGTGTACTTTTTATTTAAACGGGATCTGAGAGCATGAAGGGAAAAAGACTCCTGCAACATGTTGATTTTGAAATTACACAGTTAATTTTAGTAGTATGAAGTTAATAAAACCATAAATTAACACAACACGCCTTTCTGACATATTTCCTTCCTGCTTTCAGCTCAACTGCTGTTGATTTAAGCTTTTCCTATTTAAAAAAGAAAAAAGCAGTTTGGTGCCAAAGTCCTGATGCAGCCTGTATTGCTTAAAACACTATCAGGACTCACTGAAACATTAATACAGATGAAAATAACGAGTTTGTACAATTCACCACAACCTAAACCCTTTGAGACCCTTTTTTCCTAATTTCTTTAAGTATTCTTCAGGAACAGAAGACAAGACTTTCCCAAAACTCTTCTTTGGATGTTTCTGCCTTGTGTTCCGTCCAGATGATCCCAGACTTCTTCAATCATGTTGAGGTCCTCCAACAGACCTGTTGAGGTCCAGGTTCTGGGTAGAATCCATCCTCAATCACACCTGTCACTGATTTTCAGTCCAGCTCTTGTGTAACACCAGGTACCACTTCAAGTGATTGACAGGTCACCGGAGGAGGACCGAAATGTCTTCATAGTCACACATGGATCATTACTTTCACTACACCAGTGAAGTAAATTTTAAAAGAGTTTCCTAATTTTCCATTCTTTTAAAATATTGGCATCTAGGTGCACATTTCTAAAAGAGATTTTTTCCCTGTGTGATGTTAGCATGAAGCTACATAACAGTGCTAATCTAGTTCTATGCTAGCAATAAGTTAGTTTTAAGATAATATGGAGAAACCAGGTCATATTTAGTTTTTCGTGAGTGTATTTAGGGACTACACATTAACTCAGTTTATTAATATTTTAACACTGGAGCTCAAAAACTATCAATCTCGCCATATTAAAGAAGCTACGGCTTAAAAATGTGACGAAATATATCCTGAGACCAGTCTGATTTTATATAAGAAGATACAAGTGTAAAGGAGAAGGAAGATATTTCCCTTTTATTTCTGATATCTTCCCACCCTGGGCTGTAAAAGTTTAGCTCAGCCATTGTTGTCAGGCATTTAGTTTAGGTTTCTACCTGTGATATTTAAGGAAAACATTTTACTTTCTGCTTTTCCAACTTCCCAATGTATCCTAAAGCCATTATATGCCTAAGCTGTGTAGTTTATGCTATGTTTAAGTTAAATGGATTATTGAACAAAAATGCTCTGTGGAAAGGAAAAAGGAAGCCGTGAGGCAGTCTTCAGTTATCACCCAGACCCCCTCTACTTAAACTTTCCTAATAAACTTAGTTTGTGGATTCATCTGACTCTGAACGGTTTCCCTTATTGCAACGTTTTTCATTGTATTCTCACTACTGCTGATGTGCTAAGAAAAAAAAATTCAACATTTTATATATACATGTTAATATAATGAATAGAAAAATGTACAGGAAATTTAACTTTTATCTTAAGGAATATGAACTTGGTTTGTTTTTATGAACTGCATCGCCGCTTCTTCCAATGCAGGGTTGCTGGGGGCTGGAGCCAACCACTAGGTGAGAAGCAGAGTACCCCCTGGACAGGTCACCAGGTCGTCACATGGCTAGCACAGACACAAACAACCTCTCTTACTCACTCCTAGTGAGAATCTGGAGACACCAGTTGATCCAACAAGCATGTTAGTGGACAGTAGGAGTACCAGGAGAGAACCACACAGAAAGGCCGATTTGAACCTGGAGCCTTCTCGCTGAGGGAACAGCGCCATCCACACCTTGTCATTACTGACTCAAAAACTTAATAGAGTGTGGGGTCCTGTGGAACTTCTTTTTTTAGTCTCTGATAAAAGAATATCAAAATATTGGACAATAAACATGTCCTTCTGCAGGTGTCTGGTTGTTGCTCTGTGAAACCTCCTCAATATGTTATTTTTAATAATTGTATTCTTGTCGTAGTTTCTTACCACATACTGGTTCTCCCTGGTTCTGGTTCTGTCATGTCGTTCTTCCACTTAGAAACAAGGTTTTTATCAACTCAATCTCTTTATCTGTATCATTCAGGAGAAGTTGCTGGGTTTCTTTTCACTATGTGACACCTGAAAACGAGTTCAGTCTCATCTGATTTGGAGTGAATTCAGTTATCTTGACTGAGCATGGTTTTATGAAATGTAAAAAAATTAAAAGTGAAATAAAAATTACAAAAAGCCCGGTCTGTTTATGCAAAAATTATGCAACACTTTTTGTAAATATTTTTCTTAAAAACTGAGCATTTAATACAATAACTAAGCAATGCTCCTGCACTCCAGATTAAACAGTCAATTACAAAACAATATTTACAGAACAAACACTCCTCACACCTGAACAGACTCGTGGAGACATTTACAAGTCAGAGCCACGGCTACTCAGAAGAAACGCGATGAATGAAATGTGTCAGATGCAAATGATTTCCAGTTCAGTGAGAAGCCAGCCAGATGCTGGAGGACAGGGGCTGCAACAGCTGTCTGTCGTCTCACTGCTGCTCGGCCTGCTGCTCCCCCTCTTCCCCTGTAACCTGCTCTGGCTGACCTTCATCATCACCATCAGTCTGGCCTTCCTCTTGAGTATCATCAGCGGTAGTTACCGTGGCGCCCACCACACTGACGCAGCTGACGTGCTGCTGGACAGCGGTGCTCGGTGATGTGGTCAGCGGCAGCGTCACCAGCTGGAACTGGGGCCCGACCACCTTAACGAAGGCAGGGGAGGCTGCAGAGCCGCTGGACCCCGCCGTGCCCTCCTGACCCGCCGCCGTGGACAGCACGGTCAGGTTGGAGGTGTCGGCCGCCAGCTCGGACCCAGAGAGCGGAGAAGTCAGGAGGGTGTACCCGCCGAGGTTGGTGCCTGCCTGAGCTCCTGCCACAGTCAGCACCTTCCCCAGCGGCAGGCCGCTCAGCTGGTTCAGAGGAAGTGTGATCTGGGGGTGAGCGGCGTTGACCGCGGCCGGGCCAGAAACGGCACGGGTCAGTCGAGGACGTTTGGGGGCCTGGGGTGAAGGAACCGGAGTGAGAGTCATCAAAACGTTGTTGAGGTGCTGCGATTTACTCTTCAGCTCTTTGGCTCGCTTCCTGTGTTCATCACACTGCTGCTCCAGAGCTGCAGACGGAGACAAACCATCAGGAAGAACCAGCAAACACCACTTTTACTAACATCACAGTAATTAGTCCAGGCGTACGCAGACATGATGCCTTCTACAATGAAGACACTCTAATGAAGGATTCTCGTACTGACCGGCGAGGCTGCGAGTGTACTGCTCCCGGTAATGGTCCATCTGGCTCTTATGACTGGCCAGAGCCTTCTTCACCAGGTCCAGCATCCCAAAGTTCTGCACTATGTTGTTGAGTAAAACAGCATCTGAAAAACAAAGCAGATGTCAGATGTTCCAGCCTGTTTAAATAGAACATGGATGCAATCTTGTGTTTATTTTTCTTGTAAATCACTTTAATGTACAGTGCAACACAAATAAACCCATTACTATTATTATACTAATCAGCTTGCAGGTGGATCAGGAAGCACCTGTGTGAGTTCTAACCTTTGACCTGTAGCGGTGGATCGCCCACTCTCTCCTGCAGCCCCTTCAACACCTCTTGCAACTCCTTCTGGAAGTCCTCCACCACCTCCTCTAGCAACCCTGCCTCCTTCACTGCACGCCAGAACACCAGAGAGTCCTCTACACACACAAATTAAACATATTAAAGCTGCTGTGCAAAGGTCAGTGACTTCTACTGGATTGTTTAGTTTTCATATGGGGGCAGCAGATCACCTCCGATCGCTGTGACCCACTCGGACGGTTCCTCCGACACGTCTGGAAATGAGGCATCTGCTCCGTTCACTACGACACAAACATTAAGAGGGTTCAGATCATGGACTGATGCCTCAATAATCTGATGCTCCTGAATATTTTCTTTTTATTACAGAATTACTGGAATTAATTTTTATCACATTTGTGATTTAAATAATATTGATCAAGGACAAAACATATTTAAACAAAACAATAAAATTTATAACAAGACAGCCCCAAGACCAGGACAGAAAGCCATAGATCAACATGTGATGTACATTTCAAAACTAGTTTTACTTGGATAATTAAAAAAGAAGCACATTCGCATTCTGGTGATTATTATTATGAGATTTATACCAGAAGTTACATCTCCTCTCTTAAATAAATCTGCAATTTCAAAAGGTAAGTGAGCTAAAACAGGTTCCCAGATTTAGAAGAAATGTTTATTATCTCCCTTTAATGCAGCAAAGTTTTCCATTGGTACGACCTTGTATAGCTCCTTATACCTGTACCTTCTAGCTACTAACAATAGTCTTAGGGGTTGATATTAAAACCATCCATCCATTCATTTTCTGCCGCTTATCTGGAATCGGGTTGCGGGGGCAGCTGGGGAGAGCCCGGCCACCCTGCGGAGAAAACTCATTTCGGCCGCTTGTACTCGCGATCTTGTTCTTTCGTCACTACCCGTTGCCAAAGGTGAGGGTAGGAAAATCGAGAGCTTTGCCTTTTGGCTCAGCTCCTTCTTCACCATGACAGACCGATGCAGCGTCCGCATCCCTGCAGACGCGGCACCGATCCGCCTGTCAATCTCCCGCTCCATCCTTCCCT
>JBAMHW010000015.1:30527460-30538859 GCA_037177495.1 Rhadinocentrus ornatus | reverse complement strand
GACTCTCAGCAGTTATTTTGGCAGTTTCAATGGTTACACTTAGCAGCTGCATAGCTTGTTTTAATACAAGGGTCTTAATATGGGGTTCAAAACAACACTCATGGAAATTTCCATCTCACCCCCTTTCCTGGTCAGTGCCCCTGTCTGGCCTCCTCATCAAAACTTTTCTATACCCGCCTCTGCATATAATCCTTTCTCACCTGTCAACCACCTGCTTAGAGAAGGTTTGGAACCTGTTCATAATTTCCATTCACCACATTCATGGCTCCTAAAAGTTAAAGCTGCCTATCCAACAGCTGCACAGCACCAATGATTTAGAGAAGATGTCCTCCTGTTTAATCTTGACACTAGAAATCTGAACCTATTCGACCTGGCAGATTTTACAGCTGTGTCACCAGCAAACCTCAGCTAATGATGAAAATAATATAAAATAATAGCAAACGAAAGGATGAAAATTGGCTGCTGTTTGGCCTCAACATCCTGCTACTTTCCTCCTCCTCAGCATGAGCTGAACGATGAACAAACAAGAGAGACACAACGGGACGGAAAAGCCGATCAGCTGATCACCGGCGGTCACATCGTGATTTAAGGAGTAACAGCAGAGGGAGAGGAGGGAGTCACATTGCACAGACTCAGGGTGACTGGAGCCGCAGTGTTTGAGCAAAACTGTTGAAAAAGTAACAAAAAAAAGAGAAAAACACAGCTAAAAAAGTATGGGTGTCAAACACCGACATCCCCCACTGAAGCATGCAGGTCCCACCCATGTCCAAGGGCCTCGTTTATCAAACAGTGCGTAGCAAAGCAGACTACAGGTGGTGTGCGTAGAGAAAGAAGGGAAATGCAGCGCCAAAAAATCTTCAGCGCATGCACGTCCTACACCTGTTTCCGTTCATAAATCAGAATCAACTTTAAAGTGGGCGCACATGAAGGAACGCCTTGCCACGCCCTTGTGGTGGTCATTAAAGGTCAGGTGAACGCCCGTAATAAATATTTATTATATCGTTCCCATAATGGCTCAGGAGGGGAAAAAAAGAAAAAGCGTCATTTTTCAGTGTGAGACCAAGCGGCAACCTCCGGCAGTAAAATGTGAAGCCTATGCGGAAGTGCAAAAAATTGCTGTTCACCCCTCGTCCGCTAGGGGCTCCAAAACAGAGCAAATCCCCAAAGACTCCCATGCTAAAAAAAACCAACTTCACAGCACAATTTAACAGGTTTAAAGCCTGGTACAAAAATCCATTTTAGCATTAATAGGTCATTGTTCATGACAACTGTGAGGGGAGTGAATTTTTTTCTAACTCATCCATTCGGATGTTATTTAACCTTGAAATTCGGCATAATTAGGGGCGTGTCCTTTTGATTGACAGGTATCCAATATCTGCAGCAAGAAGGGAGAGTGCAGCACAAACACGGTTTTTAGCCGGCTAACAGCGCCTTAGCTTTAGCACGCCTACCTCCGTTAGCTGTTTAGCTCCCGTTAGCTCCGGGTTAGCTCGGTTAGCTTTTAGCTACAGGCAGCTCGAAGTTTGATTGATGTCAATCATCCACCCCCACCTTCACAGTCTGTTCTCTTTGCCCATTTTTGAATTTTCCCGGAATGACAACACCGTGTCAGAAGGCAAGACATGCCAGAGGCATCTTGTGGTGTGGCTGGATAAATCTGTCTGCCAAGCGGGAGACCAAAGTTCGAATCCCACAGGGGGGAATCGCTTTGGAGAAAAGTGTCTGCTAAATGACCGAACTGATGCCAGTAATTTAGTCATTTGTTTTAATTTATAAAATAAATATGTACAGATACATCTGAGATTCTTAGCAGTTTATTTAGTGTTAAATAATATTTTTTTCTAGTTGCTAGGTGCTCCAGCTGGGTGGGCGGTGCAGAGGGACACAGTTACCGCTATTAACCAGGTGGACAAGGAGTTGTGGGAAATAAAGACCGTCTGGACAGAAATTGGGACAAGAATAAAAAAAAAAAAAGCATTAACAGGAATAAATAAAGAATAAATAAATAAAAGGAAATCCTCCTCTTGTGTGTTTCATCAGCGTTGCATCACTTCTAGACCTCCAGCCTCCGGTCCCCCTTAGTCCCCCTCTGCTGGAATGAAGGACCAAAGCTACTTTTCTACTGATGCTTCATGCTGGCAGCAGACTGGCCACCTTATTTAGCTGCATTGATTTTATAGCATGGAAGTTTTGTTTTACAATGACAGAACATGTTTTAGTGGCTGAGGTTCTTATTAATGTCATCTCCCTTTTTCCTGAAATTTCTGCAAACAGCTTTAATATCTAACATGGTGTGAAAGGTAATAGTGGATTGTGCATAAATGTCACATTTCACAGCATTTTCTTGATTTTATTTTGGGCCGGTGGTGTCGTTTCCCGGTTTCCCGTCAGGTTTGATTTTCATAAATCCCAAAAGTTGACTATATTTGGCTTCCGCTGGTTTTTGTTCCTACACAAGCTTGATAAATAAGGCTCCGGAGGAGTTCATGGTCCTCTTGATGACTAAAAGGTTTCCGGGTCCTGTGACTGCTGAGCAAGCCCAGATCATCATCCCTTCACCACCGTGCTGACACTTGGTCTGGCCAAGGGACGTTGTTCCAGAAGTTTGGTGGTGGTTTGTTCAGATGCAGCTTAAGCTGATCTGCCATGTTCTTTTTAGAGAGAAAAGTCTTTCTCCTGCAACTCTTCAAAACAATCCATACGGGTTTAGTCTTTCTAACTGGACTGTCGTGAATTTTTAAATTTAACATGCTGAGGGCTGGAGAGTCTGAGATGTAGCCAACATGGTACAATGCTCTTCATATGAGGCTGTATTTACCTCATTTTAAGACCAGGTAAGGATCAGATGATTCCTCTTTTTCTATTAAGTCGTGTTACAGAAATCTTAGAACTGAGGAGTGTTACAGCCCGGCTCAATGGCTGCAACAACAAAGGGAGACAGGCACAAAGTGGTACTTTACAAAAATATTAATTTATTTTAAAAAAAAAAAGTCAAATGTGTAAGTGGTGCATGGATGTGGGGAAACGTATGTGAAAACATACACCAACAGAACATGCCGCCTGCACTGAACCCAGGCGTCTCCCAGCCCAAGCCTGGAAGACACCCGATTTCAACCTGGTGAAGCTCTTAAGTAGGAGGCAGAGCACACTGGGCCCAGGTGTGGCTCGTGCCACTCATCCCCAGACGGCACCTGCAACACACACTCGAAACAGCTGGTGGGGTCGTCACAAGAGGGTCTCTTTTTTCCCTCGAGTTGAGAAGACAAACATGTTCAAACTTTTTTTGAGGAGACTTGCAAGGAATCATTTCAACTCTGGAGTTCGTAAAAATTGATTAAGATTGGTTCTTAAGGTATGTTAATAGATTGGTTATGTATTGGAAAAGAACAGCAGAATATCAACACCAGCTTCATTAATGCGTTTAGTTTTTTTCTGGTCAAACAATTAAAAACTAAAACAGGTACAAGGAGCAGATCAGTCTGGTGTTGGCCTCCTGTTCATTTTAGGGTTATTTTAAGGTTCTGTTATTTGTTTTTAGGTCTCTTAAAGGTCTTGCGCCAGCATTTTTGTCCGGCCTGCTGCACCACTACGCCCTTCTCGTTCCCTCCAGTCAGCTGATCAGATGTTGCTGGTGGTTCCTAAATCACAAAAGAAAACGAGAGGTGATCAAGCTTTTTCTGTTGTGGCCCCAAAGCTCTGGAATGAGCTTCCTTTACACACCAGACCAGAGCCTCAGTTCATGTTTTTACATCTTCTTGAAAACACACTTTTATTGTATTGTTTCCTCTTTGCTTTTAGTGTTAGATTAATAACTTCTGTCTTGTTTTACATGTTGTGCAGCACTTTGCTCGACCATGTGTTGGGCTTTTAAAGTGCTTTATACTGTAAATCATTTTTTTCTTTATAGAAAATAATCTGCATGCCTTTTTGGGTGTAACCACGTTATTTCTTCTTGATGATGTTTAACTTATGAGCTGATCTGATGACAGTTCTGGCACTTTCTTTTGTCTCATACTGAAGTTGGACCTGGACTCTATTAAAAAAAATTAAATTTGCATCCTTTTATGTAAAATCTCCCCACATGTTGTGGATTATCAGCTTACCTCTAAAGCGTTCTTGTCTTTCAGCGGTACAGTGTGATGCCCAGATTCTCTGACCCCCCTCTGATGTGGATGGAGAGAGCAGCTACTAGTAAGTGTTTGCAGACGGTGCCGGCTTCATGCTTCCTGTCCCTGTTGGTGACGTGTTGAGCCGACTGTGCTGCTACACTGCAGGTCTCTTTGGGGTGAAGCGGTATGGAGTTCACATAAATGGGTACACAGTGAGTGACACCGGGGACGTCAGCATGTGGCTGGCTCGACGCTCCGAGACTAAGCAGACGTATCCTGGATTGCTGGACAACATGGTGAACGCACACTGAAACCATCTCTGTCCTGAGTGATACCACAAGCTCAGTTTCCTCCATGGATTAACAACCATGTTGTGTTTTTCCTGGCAGGCGGCAGGCGGTCTGGCTGCTGGTGTTGGCATCAAACACACCCTGATTAAAGAATGTCAGGAGGAAGCGTGTGTCCCAGAAGACATCGCTGTAAAGGCTCATCCTGTAGCAACAGTAAGGTGAGTTCATCCCGGAGGAAAGGTGTCAAAGGACAAGTCTAGGGGTTATTTTACATGTTTCTTGTTAAAATAAAAGGTCCAAACCAAGACTGAATGTATCCACTAACAAATACACTGTGTACCATTAACCTCATGTATCTTAACCATCCGGGATTTGAGTGTCCACAGTACGTGTCGAGTGCTACAATAAAGTATTCAACACAGTAGCTGATCTGCAGCTGCCTCCATCCACGAGATAGATGTTAGATTGTTACTGTGAAATATAATAAAGCATGAATTCAGACAACAGAAGGACCTAAAAGTCATAACAAACACCGTAAAGCTCAGCTCAACAGAATGGGGCCTAATCAGTGCAGAAACACAAGTAGATGGTCGACTGTAAGCTGTAGAGACCAAGGTTATACAAACGGCCCTTGTGGTTGTGAAGATATCCTTCATTTACTTCAGGTATATCAATTCGGACAGGAGGCAGAAAAGGTGGGCCTCATCAAGAAGAGGTTCATGTGTGCACCAGTGTGGTTTGCAGTTGTTGATCATTTCTCAGACCTGTACCCTCCTTTTAGCAGAATCTGGTTCTTCGTTGTCTTGTTAAAAACTGCCTGGACGATCCTGAAAGATGTGGTCTTGAAGGCAGCAGATGTGGCTTTGAACTTCTCTGCATTAAAGGCTAAATAATTAGGAGTTTTTCAGTAAAAATATACTGATATACAAAAATATACAATCCTCAGCCAAACTGGGGTAGATGAAGGTTCTTGATGCAGCTCCATCTGAGGCATCACGGGTGTCCCGTTTAGGTTTGCTCCTTTTTCCGGAAATTCCTCCAGTTTGCTTCAGTGGTTTAATGGTATTCAGACCGCACAGGTAGAAATATGCAAATCCAAACTTTCTTAGAGAAAACATTGTTCTTAAACTGATGATTTTCTCACACATTTAGTGACAAACTGGTGATCCTACATCCATCTTTATCTATTTGAAGTAAGATCATTGTTTTAATCTCATTACTCGTCCTAAATTTCCTGTCGCAACTTTTTTTGGAATGTGTTGCAAACGTTGATGAATGTTAAATGGCATGAAGCTGAGACAAATCATGAAGTATCTTGGTTCATAAACATTTTTAATTTATTTATTGTATTTTACTTGCTGCTTTTACCTTTTCTGATTTGGAACCAAATGGGATTTAAATCCATTTGGTTAAAGGAAAACAAGGTTCACTCAGTCAATGTTTAATTTACTCTTTGAATACTAAAATACTTTTGTATATTAGTAGTAGTTCAATCATCTTTCTTAAGTATTTGAATCTGTTTTCAAGCTACACCTATGAGGATGAAGAAGGGGTGTTTCCAGAGAGCCAGTTTGTCTTTGATTTGCAGCTTCCTCCGGAGTTCAAGCCCAGAGTTGGCGACGGAGAGGTGCAAGCGTTCTACCTGCTGCCCATTGAGAGGGTAGTTTTCCTGATACTTTGGTCTCGTCATGGATGATATTAAATTGGTGCAGGCGTCTTCTGATTGCTCCGTCCTGTTTCAGGTGAAGGAAATGCTGGCTACTGACGACTTCAAACCCAACTCTGCCATGGTGGTCTTAGACTTCCTCATCAGGCACTCCTTCGTTGAGCCTGACACAGGTTCGTGGCTTCCTGCACAAGTTGAGCTTGTGAAATTTAAACTGAATCCTCAAGATCTCATGCTGATGCTTTCCATTTCAGAGCCATGCTATCAGGATTTTGTGGCAGGACTCCATCAGACTTTATAGGCCAAAGCTGAGGTCAGCGTGCACTTGGTGACACCTCAGAGATGCCAGAGGCCCGGGTTGTTGACTGGTAACTGGAGGCTGGACAAGCGAGTTCAGAGGAACTGTTCACATGAGGATGTAAAGCTGAGTGATAACAGGAGACAGAACTTTACAGAGTTGGCTTTGTCACAGCTGGGAACATAATCCACCAAAAACCACGCTACACTCCATTTCAGTGAAGGTTCTAACACGTTTCCCGCCTTACGTTTAGAAGATGCTGCAGGATGTCACACAAGTAACCATGTAGTCGTCACATCTGACATTCTGGTCCACACTCCTTATCAGTGAATAACAAGTACTCATATCAGCAAGTACTCACATGTATGTACTTGTTTTTTTCTTGCTCCAAATATCAGACATAGCTGCCGGGAAACAGGCAACCTCTTTTTCCACCTTTTGAGCTGAATTACGTCACTTTAGGAGTTTTATAACCTTCCCCATCGTTTCCACTGGCAACTGTCTGGCTGGCGCCAGGTTTCCTGCTAATCAGCAGCTGCAACTGCTCTTTAACTGCAGATGGTTTTTAGGTATGTTCATCAAGGTGATTGATTAGCTTTGTGTCGTATCTGTGATTTTATACTTTTTCTCTTAAATAAAAACACCTCAGGAACATCCAGGAAAGCAGATTCCAGACTTTCTGCCTGAGGAATTTGGTGAACGTCTGGATCTCTGCAAGAATGTGAAGCATCTCAGCAGGCAGAAAGAAAAAAGCCGGTAAACGGGGACACCACAGGACAGCTGGAGAGTTTTAAAGATGAGAGAAAAGTGAGATCTGGATAAACATGAATTCTAATAAAAACTGCAGCTTAGAAAGTACTGTAGGAAAAAGATCAGGAGGAAGCGAATGTGTGATCCAAGTCATAATCCAAGCATATAAAGAAACTACATAAGCTACAGAAAATAATAAAAAAAAAAACAGAAGTATATAAAATGAAAATGGGAATCGGAACTTGAGATAAAAACTCGGCCACTAGCTCACAGATCTGAAGAGAAAATCTGATACACGCTTCTTTGTTACCAAAGATCAAGATTAAAAAACTTTGTTGGAGAGACTGTAGTACAATTTGCAGATCACGCTCATATTTACAGAAATCTGATCCAATTACTGGAATAAACAAGTCAGTACTGTTACGTGGTTAAAAGATCCCCGTCTTGTGTGTGTGTAACCCACGCGGAGGAAACACACGACAAATGCTTAGTCAAGGTAATATTAGCTGGTATAAAGCAAAAAACGGGCAAGGCAGGATTCTTCTCCACAAGATCAGTGGTTGTATAACATACAAGGAATCTGTAGGAAGGAAAAGTTTACTTGGACTTTATTTAAATTTAGAAAAGTAACAAGACCACAGGAAAGACGATAGAAACAGTTATGCTACAAGGAAAGTAACTCATGCATATTTTTACTCTCAAGTCTTACTTTTTTTCCATAGTGTGCATTTATTGATGTATATACTGGCTTTTGTACCAATAAAAACTAAAGTTAAAAAGCACCAGAGGCAGAATTCGTCGTTAAATTTATTTCCTTTAGAATACAGTAAAAAAGATGACTGCAGAAACGTGAAGATGAACTGTATTATAAAAGAACATTTCTCCTACAAATAACCAATCCTCTAAAGAAATCCACATTATTCGTGTTTTCATGCGTGAATGACACTGACCTATTGTTTAACAAGTGTGCAAATAATACAAGGTTAGCCAGTAGAATATTACAAAGTTAAAGGAACATAAAAGGCTTTACAAGGCAGAGAAAGTATGAAGCAGCCGGCAGGAAACAGCCACACAGCCGGTCGCACGTGCTGCTTCGACGGCACTCATCGTCATCCTTCATCAGTTCTTTCTTTGCTGGCTTTGTTTACGACGCCAACATTCAACTCTTCAAATTTGCCCCAATCACATTAAAATTTCTACAAATTAAGAGCTGAAGGCCGGTTTTCCGTAAAGATCGTGACAGCACATCACGGATTTCATGCTCAGCTAAACAGGACCAGAAAACATGGAGGGCTCCGACTAAACGCTACACATTACACCAGTTGGCCTCAAATAAAACCCTGTTTTACGTTCAGATCTCACTCTGAATTTAACTCTGCTGCTGTTTGAGGATCTTATAAAATATTTTAACTCTTTAATCCCCAGCTGCAAACATCTTGTAGAGCCTGGCTGATATATGGCCCTTTCACTCTGCAGCTTAAGATACTTTTACTCGAAATCAAACTAGAAAAAAATAAACACAAATAAAATCTTTTCACTCTTCCGTGTCAGACATGGGCTTGACTATTGATTACAAAAAGGGGTGTTGCATCAGAGCAATTGATTTTCACAACTAAGTTTTGCTTTAAAAAAGGCAAACTATGAGTTTGAGTTAATGCTGCAGGTGAGTCTGACGGAGGACTTTATTCACACTTTTGTATAAGTCAACATCATATCCTGAGTTCGAAGGACACTGATGAAGAACAAACTTTGACGTTATGTTCAACTGTTAACTGAATGTTTACTAAGCGGAAGCACAAAGCCAAGCTAATAAAAGTAACACCGTGGTCCTTGCTGCTATGATTCTTCTTACTGTAGTCTGACAGGGCAGCTTAAAGTAAATGTTGATGAAGACTGGCCATAGTTTCCTCTTGTATGTATAAACTTACAAAAAAAACTACAGGATACATGCATGTTTCCCCCCGGACCATTTTTAATCTGATCTACTTAAAACCTGGTGAGTATATTGCTGGCAAGTAAGGACAAAGAAACTTTTATGCAGGGTTGCCATATTTTGATCTTTTTCAGATACCCAAGGCTCACACACGAGGCGTTCAGGGGACATCAAGACGTTTTAGTTGACATGACATGAATAAACTAATATTCTTATTCCACATTCAGATGTGGTATAAAAAAGGTCAATAAATCAAAACCCGATTATACCCAAAAACTGGCCTCAGTCAGACTAAAAACATGGTTTCATCACGGTGATGTTTACTTTTTCTTTATGCAAATAATAAAACTTGTACAGTAATAAGAAACTGAGTCAGCAGCAAAATGAAGGAAAAATAATAAAAGTTATTGCTATATGCAGACCTGGTGCAACACATAAACACAGCACTGCCCTTGTTCGGAGGGCGAGTCATGTCTGAACTGGTTAACTGAGAGACAAGCGCAGTCATGCTACGAGCCATGGAAGACGGTTAGTAATGCAGGAACACAGGGATGGAAACGCAACCCCGAACGCTGCAGGTCAGGATGAAGACCGGCTGACTCGGAGATGTTCCCCTCTCTGTGTTCTCTGGAATTCAGGTCTAATGGATCCGCAAGAAAAGATTATAGTCATTTTATTTAATGGCTAAAATATATAACCTTGACTTAAATGATTATTCTCCCTTTTTATTTTTTCCCTTTGGCCTTGTTTGACTTTTTCACTTATCCCCATCACACTGAATTAAAATCAATGAAGTCACATCAGAGCCAGAAGGAGGGTTCGCACCCACCCTCCCCTCCCCCACCTCCGTGACTGGAGGCTCTATAGCAGGACACAGCCGCTCTTCTTTCCTCGCCTCTTGGCCTGCAGCGCCGCCCTGGTGGCCATCTCAAACACCTCCCTCACGCCATCATTCGTCTTGGCCGAGCACTCCAAGTAACCAAAAGCGTTGATCCGGTTAGCCATGTCCCTCGCCTCATCCGACTTGACTGGTTCCTGTTTAGATAAAGCAGAATTATGAGGCAAAAAGAAAAAAAACAACTTAAAACAGAACAAAAATAAACCACCAAGATGTGCTTCAAATCATCATCAGCAACAATCCTGTTGGGTGAGCTCGCATCTTGTCCAATGGCCACTGAACACACCAGTTCAGTGTCAGGATCTGCTGCATTTAAGTTTGCTTATTGTCACAACTTTATTGTTTGTGTGTACTCTGAGTGGCAACAATTGGCCTGTTGACTGTGGAAGAAGAGATGGGAGAAAAAAGAAAAACTGCACTAAGTGGGTGAAATGGTGGATTCAACTCCCTCACTGACAGACATGCTGATTCAGCAAACCGAATCAGTGTAGAGAAAGGTTTGGTGGGTCCAACAGATGCTTCACAACACACTTAGTTTAATTTACATTTATTTAAAAATTTATTTCACAAAATCCGAAGCCCAGAACAAACACTTAATCTGGAAAGGCAAGTTGTTGAGCTACACAAGAGCACACGGAACAACAGGTGTCCGGTATGTTCCTCCGGCAAACCACCCTGCCACGTTTCATTGTACATAAAGGCTGTGTGCGAATATGTCCCCCTCCTCCCTACATAGAGCCCTATATAGGGCCACGCCATGTTGTAGGGGTGTCCAAATGTCCAGAGAGAAAAAAGTAGGGCACTCAAAATTACCCACAATGCATCTTGAAATGTAGTGAGCATCGATCGTCACTAGACGGGTCAATATAGACCACAATGCATTGCGGGCAGAAGCTCAACATGGCGCAAGGAGGCAGAGAAACATTTTTTCTTGAATAGATATGCAACAAAGAATAAAATACAACATAAGGACAGGCCTGTCGCGATAAGCAATAAGTCAATTAACTGCACGGTAAGAAAAAATGAGCGAGATAAGTTTGCCGGCCGCAATATTTTTTCTCTCTCTAACTTTACCACAGACTGTGTATGACAGCAGGTTTCACTATGGAGGATCTCGGCTAAACGTTCTGGTTTCTTGCAAAGTGATCTCTCTAGTGTCGTACCTGATGGCAGCACGTTGCAGCACAAGGCCGCGATGAAGCTCCTGTGTGAGCCGATACGCCGCATTTGTTTTACAGGCTGCCAACTGTCACGCATCGACCGTGAGACTCGCACTAAACCTCCGATTCTCGCGCTGAATCATGTAAATAAGTCCAATGGAGAAAAAAAGTTGCGAGCACTTTCTCATTTACATGTAGCCAGAACACACACATGTAGGCAGAACACACACATGTAGCAGAACACACACGTGTAGCAGAACACACACGTGTAGGCAGAACACACACGTGTAGGCAG
>JBAMHW010000015.1:30449296-30461415 GCA_037177495.1 Rhadinocentrus ornatus | reverse complement strand
CACAGTGGACATGCACCTACGATGAAAATTTCAGACCCCTCGAAGATTTCTAAGTGAGAGAACTTGCAAAATAGCAGTGTGTTCAAATAAAAAAAAAAGAGAAATTTGTTATTTTTTTTGTAATAATCATTTATGCCCTGCTCATCTTGTGCTCCTGTTGATTCCAACATACTGTTGACACTAAGCTCGTTCCCAGGTTGTACAGATCACACTTCATGACACATCCTAATCAAATATGGCCTCTGCTGAGATGCTATAATTAACACCAACCTTCAGCTGATAAACCCAACAAACATTTCATTTAAACACAGCAAAACACTGTAAAGAACAACATGTACAAATCTACTGATTTTATTTAGTTTTCTGTGTAAAAAAAACATTTTAAAGGACAAACCTGTTTATTGTTCCAGAGGAGAGCATCAATAACAGTCAGCGGAGCAGTTCTGGCTTGATTCCGCTTTGGTAAAAGTTTAACGACAGAACAGACAGACTCATGTGTTGTGTTACCACAGGCACTTATAGCAGTCACTTCCTGTGTGCACAGACTTGACCTGATAACCTGAAACATAAGAAAAGTCATGTTTGCATTTATTTGCATTCAAAGCTGCACCAGTAAGGCTAAAAAAGATGTTTTCAGTGAAGGTGTTCACTGAAAAATTAACTCCCCAAACAGAAAAGCCTGAAATTCTGAGCCACATAAAAAAAATAAAAATAAAAACTTGATGTAGAAATTATAAAGGAAAATACAGGAAACAGGTGTGTATATCTAAATTCATGAAAATATCAGTAAAATATTAATATAGTGGTTTTATCCATATATTCTTAAAATTCATGTTATTTGTTTTGCTATACATTTTTTTCTTTGTCTTATTTATATAATATAATATACTATAATATAATATATATATATATATACACACACACACACACACACATATATTAAACAAATAACCCCTTAATGCCTGTTGTCACATACCACCTCTGGCTTTTCTTTAATCTTTTTTTGTCCTATTAATTTATTCATATTTACCTTTATGATTTTTTTAAATAAATATACATTAATTGTACTGTTTCTTCTATATTCTGTATTATTATTTTTGCTGAATTTTTCTTTATATACACTTGTAAATTAATTCAAATGTTAGGGCTTAAATATAAAAATTTATGGTAAATAAAAGCATTTATTTATTTGTTTCTGAAAATACCTGAAAAATATTTTTACATGTACACTATTCTTTTATTTATATTCTAAAATGTTATATTTCCAGCTCTTACCTTTCATTAAAGAAAAAGCATTAAAAAAGGTTCCAAATAAATGAGACATAAATTAAAAAGGAAAAAAATGTATAGCCAAACAAAAAAATACATATGCATTTAAGAATATATTAAAATTGTAAATAAATAAATACTAGTAACAAATTCTTTTTTTTTTTTTTTTTGTGGCTCTTCGGTCTTTTCAGAGTTAAATCAGTGCAGCTACTCATTCCGGTCATCCTGCGTCATGAGGTTGGTTGTGCATGTGTTTGTGTTCAGTGCTTTCTTTTATCTGTATTTTGACCAGTGGTTCTTTACTTATTTTGGATTAAAGCATCCAGACATTGGGATGAGGCCTTTCCAGACAGGTTTTAGATTTATCCTCATCTGTGTGCGCACAGTAACAACATGCTCAGGATGACTTCTCAGTCTGGGACAGGAGTCCTGCTTGATATTTAATAAATACCTCCCACACAAACAGCCACGTCCCCGTACTGAGACATTGATGATGGAGGAAAGTGTCGGTATTTTCCACCAGAACAGATCCATCTGTTAGTCATCCCTCAGAGCAGAATGGAGCTTGTTCTTCTTCTCTCTAATGCAGCGATTAAGAAAAGTTATAAACTTCTTAATTATATCGTCGAACTGGAAGTTGTAAACTATTTCAGAAGAATTTTAATCCAGCTCTCTGGACAGCAGACTCACTCTGGACTGTACGTCTGATCCAGGATCATCTTAATATAACGTGACAGCTGCCCTTTCAATGGTTTGTACTGATATTTATGCGAGAGAAAAGTTTTCCCTTTTTGAAGTCTTACATCAACCCCCCACGATTGTAGGAATAGTAGCACAGGATAGCGTTGGATATTAAAAAGGTTTGGGATCAGGACTAACTGTACCCGTGCACACGATGCACAGAGATAACACTGATCTTCTAATACAGCAGACATGTTTACTACAAACACTGGGCTGAAACAGCAAGTACAGATCTGAACTCTTCAGTGGTGCTGACCTTAAACTGGGAGGAACAGCCCACACCTACAGTAAAGTAACACACTAATTGAAAACTAACTGTATTCTCAACACAGCCTACCTAACAACGTTTCTCTCCAACCACGGACTGACGTTTTCCTGAAGTAGTGAAGTTGTCTAAAAGTGTAGAAGGTGATTTGAACAGTCAAACTTCTTGTGGAAACGACAAATATCCAAACAGTCCTGCTGTGGAACCTGAACTCACAGAGTCGACGTGTGGGACCCCGAGCGCACCTTGTTTGTCCGGTAACAGCAGAGCTGCCTTTGCCACATGTGTGCGTTTGCATGTGTGCAGTGAGGTGGGCTACGAGTCTTTGAGCATGCTAATATGAGCAAAGATTTTGAGAGCAGGGCCCAGTTTGATGTTCATGGTCCCCATGAGATGGTCCTCCTTCAGCAGCAGAAGAGCTTGTCCGTCGATCTCCTGTGAGCGGAACTCCTCGGCGATCTCCAAACAACCTGCAGCCGCAGACAGACATCAGTCAGCGTACGACACGATGACATGAAATCACATCATTTATCAGAATGGAATTAGTTACCTCCACATGGACAGGGGATGTCCCAATTATAGATTTTATTGTCTCATGATAATAATAATCATGATTTTATAATAATAATAGTTTTCTAGTCTGATTATTATATAATAATCAGACTAGAAAAGTGTAAAATCACATGAACACTCATTATAGGTCTTTAAGTTTTATTTATTTTTATCTTTTGAGGCAAACAAAAATGAAATAGAAAAAGTAAAATAACCAAGAAGTCTCATTTTAACTTAATCCCGTCTGCTGCGTGAACAAGAAATAAATCCCAGCTTTTAAAGTCAATTTGATCATAACGGTCTTCAAAATGTATAAATGTAGCCACAAATACTTGGACCCCGGCTGCTGCTGCAAAGGTCTCTCAAACGCTTCATCTCTGCTCCATGCAGACCTTTCGTCGTGGGGGTCGGGGTGTGAATTCATGGTAAAGACATAAAAAATGGACGGAGCCTCCGTGACGTCAAACGTAGGTTTCTGAGGAGCTGAATTGAAGCTCATTGGGCGTTTCCCACCATCACCATCTTGGCAGCATCACGCGTGTCATCATTCCCGGAAAATCCAAAAATGAGCAAATTGGTGGAGCTGAGAGGGGAGGCTGTGAGCGTGGGGGTGGATGATTGACACCCAACAATCTCTGAGCTGCCTGTAGCTAAGAGCTAACCAAGCGTCACCATCTAACGTGAGCTAACTGGCTAACGAAGGTAGGCGGGATAAAGCTAAGGCGCACAGTTAGCAGGCTAAAAACCGTGTTTGTGCTGCACTCTTCCTTCCTGCCGCGGATATCGGATACCTGTCAATCAAAAGGACAAGCCTCTAATTATGCCGAATTTCAAGATTAAATAACATCCAAACCGATGAGTTATAAAAAAAATTCACCTCCCTCACAGTTGTCATGAAGGTAAACTTGACCTATTAATGCTAAAATGGATTTTTGTACCAGGTTTTAAACATGTTTACTTCTGCTGTGAAGTTGGTCTTTTTAACATGGGAGTCTATGGGGATTTACTATGTTTTGGAGCCAGCCCAAGATGAGGAGTGAACGGCAAATTGTTGCACTTCTGCATAGTAGTGTTAATTTTGTTAGCGAAAACTAAACGAAAATATTTTTGTCAACGCACATTTTTCACTGGACGAAACCTAGACTAGACGAGACTAAAACCCCCTTTAATAAACAATAACTGGGACTAAATCAGGATGCATTTTCGTCGACTAATAAAGACAAGACGAAAATGTAGTTCAATAAATAAAGACTGGACTAAAATCTATAGACATTTTAGTTCACGAACAAAAACGAGACGAAAATTATATGATTTAGTCACAGTTTATCCCGTCTCCGCCTCCTCGGCTCTTTCACCACTCAATCATTCACTTTCACACTCCCTTTTAAACCTGCAGCGGGCAGGTGCTAAAACACATGGGACAGACAGGAGGTGGATTCGCGGCGAAAGATTAAAGATAATTGGCCATGCTTTGCACGGGGCCCAAGAGAAAGAGAAGACGTGATATATGGACCCATTCTCGCCACACTTGAAGTTGAAGGGAAGGAATGTGGGCACGAGGTAGCTGGAAAAAATACAACAAACCTGAAGAGACACGTCGCAGTTCACCACAAAGACATAGTGGTAAGTTACCAAAAAGTTTGGATGTGGTTGTTTCTAACATTACATTAAACCAACGGCTGTAATGTTCCAACAATTAACCGATTGTAAACTAATGCTGGCTAACTTACTAGCTTCGTAGCATGTAGCGATAGTAGCCACTTGAATTGTGTGTGATGTTTAATTTATGATAACTTAGATATGTTATACTGAATGTTTTCAGTTGGAATGCAAGTTTAAAGCAGACAGAAGTATGAGCTAATCTAGGAGCTGCAAGCAAACTATAGGTAACACAAAACACGTGGGCACATCGATGCAAACTGAAAACTAAAACTAATCATCTAGACAAAATAAAATAAAATAAAATAATACGCCACACTTAATTTAGAACAACTTTAACTTACATTTTCATACATAAAATAGCCTAAATGTGGTATAAAAGTAGGGCTGCACAATAAATTGCAAATTTACCTTCATGGCAGTACGAGCCTTTGCAATATACATATCTAAACTGCAATAAGTCGTGGTACCTATTTGCACATTTTAAGGAAGTATTGTGATGCTGTTGCAAACGCTGCTGAGCCGTCATGCTCTGGGTGCGTCAGTGGCAAATCAAATGAACTGTTACTGTCCCGGATACCCAGCAAGCCCAGGAGCTCAGCATCGAGGTCCTTTTTTACACTTTGAAGTCATATTAGCAAATAAAACCTGTAACAAGAAGCCCTGTGGAGGATAAGACTGCAGTGAACGCTGCATCAGTCTCTCCTCATGACAAAGCATCACCCACCTGGCAGGGAGGAGATGAACTCATAGACCTCCTGTATGTTCCACTGGCCCGGGTCACTGGGGAAGAAACCGTGGGGCAGCTCCGAGCCCTGCATTGCAGGAACCCGCTGGGCGTCCGGCAGCGGAGATGGGGGTCTTTTGTAGCCAGAAAGGTCTGAACATTGACTGGACTCTCCTTGTGCAGGGTGGACTGAGTAGGCAGTGGAGAGAGGAGCGGCAGCCGGAGGTTTCTGCACAGAGGGAGCAGGCTGACAGAGTCGGGGGGGTTAATACAAGATCACATCTCCAGTTCCTCTGAGTCATCAAATCTCAGACATTATAAGAAGTTTAGAGCTCCTCCGTAGACATGAGTTGATTCCATTTATCAGCTGATAGTGGTCCAAGTTTGTCTGCAGACCTATAAAGTTCATGTGCATTGGCTTGTAAGGCAGGGGTGTCCCAAGTCGGGCCTCGAGGGCCGCTGTCCTGTGTGTTTTAAGTTCTGCACAATGACTTATTAATTTGAGTCAAGTGTGTTGGAGCAGGAAACATTTAAAAACCTGCAGGATTCTGGCACTCGAGGGCCAGGGCTGGATACCTCTGATCTAAATAAAGATGAACTGCAGCAGGGACTGTTGTTGCCTGTTTTTACTACAAAATCCAGCTTACTACATGTTTTCCTTCCCTGAACTTCAGTAAAACAGTTAAAAGAGTTTCTGTCTATCTGTTAAACATCATTCTGGAAGTCAACAGATGCCTCACCTTCTTTTTAGCTTCTAAAGTGGTGTTTTTGTGGTTTCCATTCAGTGCTCTATGTTTCTTCATGTTCTCCAGGGTGGTCTTACGGTTTGGGAAGAGACCCATCCTTTTAGTGCATCCGACATTGTAGCTACAAGGAGATCAAATAGCAAGAAATTTACCTTACACGCAGTGCTTTCGTGTTTTAAAGAAACTGTATATACATTTCTCAAACACTTGTGGATAATTTTAAATAAATACTATACATATTGTTTTAAGTTCTGGTAATCTGGATTTGGTAATAATGAAAACCATGATTCTGGATCAGGGTGATCCAATCCAACGCTGCTTTGAACAACCGGGATAAAAGCAGGATGGATTACGTGATCCTCCATCGTGAAAAATGGGATTCCCAAATCTGGATAGCTTTTATCCAGATTAAAACTTTTGAACAACTGGCCCCAAGTGATCCACAAGTGCTTTTTTCCCCCTGAGATTCTCTTATTTAGAAAAAAATTCAATAACTAATGTTAATATTAGATGACGATGTTTAGTATAGCTCATCCAAAGATGACGTCTCATTCGGTATGTTGAAATATTTTTTATTAACACGGTTAAATATTTACGGAAGACAAATTAGGGCCACTGAAGGAAAAAAAAAAAAAAGAATTGAGGGAAAAAGTCAGAATTCAGACTTTTTTCCTCATAACAGTACAACAAAGTTGGTAGAATCTCATGGTTTTATTTTACAAGAAATCTTTACATCAACAACCTGGACAGCTGAGAGGTAAAAGAGTGATGGGATGTGGGCAAAAACAACATTTAACCGGCAACAGTGCTGATGACAACAAAGCCACATTTAAGGGGACTTGTTTTCTTCCCGGAACTTATCTAGTCAAACATGCAGTGGCTAAAACTTGCTGGTTCTGAATGTGTACAGAGATATAAGGACGAGCCTGAAGCAGCCGAACTAAACTGTGAAAATGAATAAAACTGTCTTACCGTTTGGCACACACTGTGGAACAAAACCTCTTGGACCTTTTGAAGATGTAGGCGAAATCCACCCTGCCACACAGCTCGCAGGTCAACATGGGCTCCTGCTGGGTCTTCAGATCTGGGGAAACACACATTGGCTGCGCATCTTTAATGGTCTTACGATGTGTTTACAATTATCCCGTCAATGATTCAGTTTTATTCAACGATGCATCTGTGTGTTATGAACTCTGTTTATGATTACTTCCAAAATTAATTTGAATGGCCTTTTTGAATAAAGCACTTTCCATGCACAAAGCAACAGAGTGCTGTACACAATTAAACCAAATTATGCGAATTAAAAACAAAATTCTTCACACATCAAGCAATAGGACAACGAATAAAAAGGCCCAATCGCACACAAACTTACACACATGCAAACAAAGCGCATGCACACTCCCCCCACCAACCCACACCCCAACATCATTGCTATACTGCGACATTCTGTTATCAAAAATGGCTAAGCAGCCCTTTAGTCTAGTGAAGAGACTTCTTGCAGTAAAGCCATGTGTTTTGTCCCTTCAGTCTTTCCGTAGTCAGTTCAGACAGAATGTAGAAGTTAAAAAGATGTTTTCATGTTCTCCGTTATAGTCAGAAAACACTTGCCTGTAAGTCTTCTAGTCAATCGTTAAATGAACACAGAAAATATGTTTGAGGTAAATATTTGTTGGTGAACAAAGTTGTTTTAATCCCTTTAGTCTGTTCACACATGCTAACTACTAGCTTGACAATAGCATTTTCCATAGACAGTAGCCTTACGCTAATGTAACATCTATTTAGTTGTGTTGATCCGTGTTACAAGTCCGTAGATGATCGTGGGTAACTCAGCACACGGAGAGGGATTAACTCTTCTTGACAGGTTTTATTTTCTAACCAACTCCTCTGAAGAGAAGATGCCAACTCTCACGTCTGCCTGTGACCAACGGTCAACTCATATCCCTCCACCAAGGAAAAACAGCACACCTCAGTGACACATAAGGGGCAAATCAATGTACACTCAATTAATATCACAGAACTTGAGGAGAAACAAATCACCCTACACTTACTTATCAGTTGTTAGACTTTTGATGTGTAATGTTACAGGATTTACTGAGACAATGGACGCATTTCCAGTGAGATACTGATGTATTTTCTGTAAGTTTGCTTACTATTAGCGTTTTTTTTAAATAAAGGTTTCAAAACGGACTCAGCCTCGGATCTGCCGAGCTATTGCAGCAGCTAGATCACGCCACACACGCGCCAGCAGCAGCAGAATATACATATACAATATTTATCGCGATGAATCGCAGAAACGATTAAATTCAACACCCCTAGTCAATCTTTCCTTTTCCCTGCAGGTTTAAGTTGTGAGGAACGCCACGCTCACTGTTCATTTTTTAGACTGGAACCACTGTGGAGTTTAATATGGAACAAAATAGCAGTCACAATGTAAAGATGGATGAAGTCTTTTCTCCAAAGCAACTTACATCTGAAGGTGGCTAGGTAGTAGCGTTAAAGGTCTTGACTAAGGACCCAACGGGAAGGTGTTAATATTTGTCCCCTGTGAGATTTGAACTCGGGCCTCCCACATGGGAGACGGATGCCCTATCCAGCCACCAACTATGAACCCACCTCATCTGTCACGTCACATGTTCTGTACTGAGACATGCTGTCCTTGAATCTGATTTACGGTCCATTTATGCTCTCCTAATTACATTAATAGCGACATTCGTTTCAAACGTTGTCAAACGTGTCTTTTGCGTCGCCATGGTTAAGTCAGTTCCTCCACTAATGGGCAGTGCTAATTTCAGAGTTCATTCCTGTGAGACCAGTTTTGGACACCGTTTGGTGGCAGTAATGCACCGGTATGAAGTTTCCAACTAAAACACTTGCATATCTTTCCTTCACAAGCTCAGTTGTTGTCCTCGTCTTTTTTGTCTTCTTCTTCTCTGGTTTGTTTCTTTCCCTTGTTGCATGCCAGCTATTCTGTGGAGAAAACTGTCCGTCCATCTGTGTATCAGTCTTCTGCGTTGAGCATAAACGGTCCTTAAGATGGTGCTGTTGCTGAAGAATGCTTTATCCAGGGTTAACAAAACAATCATAAATCTAACGTTGCAGTAAAGCTGAATGAGAATTCATCCTTTTAGCCTGATAACATTTCAGATAACCAGCAGATGTTTTCTGCTGCCACTGATGCTGGAAAATTAAACAATATAGTGCTTGAAAAGACTTTACCCTTAGATGAGAGGCCGTCCATCTTTGAGTCTGCTGCGTGTCTTCTGAGGCTCTCTATTGAGAAAGATGGATGCTCCACCTGCAGCAAGAAATCATGATATTTTTATAGCTAACTAAGATGAAAAAGTATAAAATACATCACAGAACGCAACCGTATTCTGGCTTTTAACTGGACAATTGAGTAGTAAAAAGTAAGATAAGTCTATTTTTCTAAATTTGATGTGATGCTGGAAAAGGAAACCAGGGACAGAAAGCTATCCTTACAGATGGTCTAACAATCCTAAAGTCTAGTTTAGCCCTTTTCACAGATCCAACTTTGACAGCCAATAAGGCACAACTGACATGTGAACAGGGTGTGAACGATCAAAAATGAACATTTCACTGCTGATTCTCTGCTTTGTTGTCGCTACCAACGCACTTATTCAATGTAGCTGCAATACAAATTCTCAGCAAGTGTCAGAGTAAGAGGGGAAGAGCAAACCAAGAGCAAACACTACATTTCAAATTTATTTTTGCACTAAATATTGCAAATAATGTCTGGAAAATATACATTCATTCATGTTCAGTCTGGTCATGGAGGTGAATGTCTCCTGCTCTGACTGCAGCTGGGAGCACAAATGGACGACAGAGGGGCCGAAGCTGCTCATTAAGAAGAAGTAAACATGCTTTCAGGTCAGTTTCCAAAAGTAGAACGCAAACTGCGATTAAATACGTTAATTTCTTTTTCCAGTGTTAATTTTTATATTATTAATTTGTTAACAGATTAAAGTACCACCCCTAATAATATAACCTAACATAGGGCAACCAACTGCAGACCCAGGCACGCTCTGTCAGAAAGCCCCGCCCCTCTCAAACCACAACAATGGTCGATAGAAAATGAGGTCGGTGGTGAGGAGAAAAAAAAAACCATAGTGATGCTAGGCCGGAGGATGAGCTGATTTTTACCTACAGTTTGTGTTCTTGTTGAGTGGTGTTTGTTTACACGGAAGCCTTGTCCTACCAGTTTCTGTGCTACCTACAACTATTTCACCAAAACAAGCTATTCTATTTATTTATATTTTATTTACTTTAATGAAGCGGTTACTTAAATATTTATTTAACAGATTTTCTGCTCACTTTGGTATTTTCTTAATGTTTTTCTGTATTTACTGACGTCATTCAGGTAGGGCTGGGCGATTAATCGAATTTTAATCACAATTACGATCTGGGTTTTCAACGATCATAAAAATGAAATGGTCCGATTATTTTGCTTATTCGGAGTTAACTCTTGTGCTGTTTTCAGTTGCAAATCGAGCACCACTGGCATTGCAGCACTCTGCTGCAGACTCCTCCCACTGCTGCAGACTCCTCCCACAGTTCCAGCCGCTTTGGTTTAATTCAACTCAAGATGCAAACACCTCTCAAGTTATGGGCTGGACACATGGGAGGCGACTTCGCTCCTTCTCCATTAATTTTCTATGGAACTTGCGCGATGAGGCGGAAATCGCTGCCCTCCTCCAGCCAAGCGACAGGCGACATTCGTGCATGTGAAATGTTGCGCTCGTGCACATGGGGGCTTACGACGCGACACAAGAAAATAAAAAAATTGTTCCGTTTTTTTGAGTTGTGACTAAATAATCCCCCAGCTCCCAGACAGAGAGATAAAAAACGTTATAAACAAACATAACTTGTTTTCTCTCCAAAGACCAGCGCTCAGTAAACACAGTGAACAACCCGGATTTAAGAAAATCATCAACACTTTGGACAAACAGCATCACTGCATCTCCTCACTATTTTAATCGTGTCTCTCTGTCCTGCATGATGAGGGTCATGAGGGTGTTGTGAAGGACGTGGCTATAGTCCAATGTTTCTCCACCGCTACGGACCTGTGGTCAAGCCGCACCATAGAGCCGAATATGACGCGGATTTTAGCGTGAAAACGAAACGTGTCCAGTCTCATTTATTCCAGATCTCACCGGGCAGAACATCTGCTGGTCTGAGACAAACAATAGCTACTGGGACCTGGTGGACAGAAACTAGTCTGGATTACCACAGACAACGCTTCAAATGACCCCCCCCCCCTTCTTTTTCTAATCGTGTTAGATAATCGAGATCTCAAGTTCAATCAAAATAATCGTGATTATCATTTTTCCCATAGTCGAGCAGCCCTACACTCAGGTCTCTTAAGCTGGTTTCTTTTTCTTTTATAACCTGGGTGAAGGAGAGATGCTGCAGGTCTTTCCTACCTGCTGCTGTCAGACTTTACAATGAACGCATGTAAACTGTCTTTACATGTTTAATACTGTACATACTCACCTGTCAGACCATATACTGTAAATATTATTTATTATGTGTGTGTTTGTGTGTGTGTTCAAGTTTGATATCACCTGTGTACTTTTGTTTACTGCACCTGTACTGTTGCAACAAAGCAATTTCCCCACTGAGGGACTAATAAAAGCCTTATTTTTCTTAAAAACAGGCAGTTATGGTAAAAAAAAAAAAAAAAAAAAGGTGGTTGAATAAAAAGTTAAATAAGAAATCACTGCTTGTTTGTTCTTTATTAAAGTAGGTCATTAAGCGAACAGTGGCCTTTCTGTGTGGAGTTTGCATGTTTTTCCCGTGTATGTGTGAGTTATCTGTGTTTTCTGGTTTCCTTCCACTGTCAGACATGCATGCTACATTAATAGATCAGTCTAGATCCTCCCTAAAGGTGGATTTATGCTTGCAGCCGGTTATGGCGCAGCTGACGCTGGTGAGTTTGCTTTCGCACTGGAGCGTAAGGGGTGCGCGTCGTTTTGGTGTCATGTTGCAATTTCTCCTCCTAACCTGAAGGTGGCAGCAGGGGTGGTATCGGCCGGTAAACTCACAGGTCGGAGTAATTTTGATGATTAGAATAGAATAGAATGCCTTTATTGTCATTATACAACAGTACAACGAGATTAAGCCATCACCAAACAGTGCACGA
>JBAMHW010000015.1:30404649-30435488 GCA_037177495.1 Rhadinocentrus ornatus | reverse complement strand
AAGTGGACAGTTTGATTTCACAGAAGTGTGATTGACTTGGAGTTGCATTGTGTTGTTTAAGTGTTCCCTTTATTTTTATGAGCAGTGTCTATTATATCTTTGCCTTGCTGACATCACAGTTGGAGACAATGAAAATTATAATTTAGAACTCTCGAAAGAGTCTGTTTGTTTAATTAAATTACAACCCCAATTCCCCAAAAGTTGGGATTCTATATTAAGATAAAAAATAAATAAAACAGAATGTATTTATATGCAAACCTCATCAACTCATATTTCATCCCTCAGTAGATCATAAACAACATATCAGAAGTTTAAACTGAGACATCATTTAAAAAATTGTTCCACAATTTTTAGACCCAGTTTGTTTCAGATTGGTGAACCTCTTTACATCTGAGGGGCTCCGCCTCTCTGAAATGCTCCTTTTATACCAAGTCATGTTGACTATTAATGTAATTCATTCTCAAATGGTTCTCCAGTTGTTATTTGCTTTTCCAGCCTTTTGTTGCTCCTGTTGCTGCCATTAGATTCACCATCAGCTCATATTTTATGAAAAATGTGAGTTTCAGAAACTGATCTGTTGTTTGTGTTCTATTAGCAATAAAATAAGGGTTGATGAGATTTACAATTTATTAAACTCTGTTTTTATTTTCACTTTACAAAGAGTTCCAACTTTGAATTGTGTAATTCCCTCCAGTTTTATGTGTGCAAGATGTCTTGAAACTCTCAAACCAGGTGGAGACGATAGGAGATGCGTACATGGTAGTGAGCGGCCTGCCTGAGAGGAACGGGGACAAACATGCAGACGAGATCGCCAAGATGGCGCTGGACCTGGTGGCAGCTGTCAGACAGGTCTCCATCCCTCACATGCCCAACGAGAGGCTGCAGCTCCGAGCTGGCATCCACACAGGTGAGAGGAACTCAGCGTGAAGTAGATCACAGAGTTAATATTCTAATTATTGGAGCTATTCCTGATCTGATTCCATTTTTCATACAGATGCACATTAATGTGAAAAAGAATGCACCCTCTTTCAATTCTAAGCTTTTACATATGAAGACAAGCTCAGAAATCGTACAATCTTGACCAGGTCTTAAAATACAAGAAGGTAAATACAACCTAAAATGAGCAACAACACAAAAGATATTATACTGTGCCATTATTTCTTTAACAAAAACTAGAAACAGTTTGTTGTCTGCAGCACTCCGGTGTGTTAACACAACGCCCAGGAGGAGAGACATCAATCTGGGAAGGATTATAAGGTGCATACATCTGAGACTCTCCAGACCTAATACCATCTGTCAGCCCGGTGGTGGAGGGATGATGATCTGGGGTTGTTCTGCAGCTACAGGACCTGGACACCTTGCAGTAATTAAGTGGACCATGAACTACACAAGATACCAAAGTATTGTAGAGTTAATCTGTCCTGGACAGGAAAATTATCCCAAACACAGCCGCAGATCTACAACAGAATGACTCAAGGTGTGGACATGATCCAGACCTGATTGAAATGCTGTGGTGGGACCTTCAGAGAGCTGCAGAAACCAGTGCTGCCAGGGCACTGGGGCTTTCAGGGGAGCCTTATTTTCGCATGTGCACCACGACTTTGCTTGTAATGTGCAGGTGCATAGGAGTGCAAGTAATGTAGTAAAAAATGTGGTGAGAATTATTTATGACATAAACACTGCTACTTCTGTATGCAGCTTGTTTAATCAGAAACAGCGACGGAGAGTTCTTTAACCACAAAAAGAGGCACACCAGATGGTTGCTGTATGGACGCTCACAGCACACAACAAACAAACAACGCTGCTGTCCACGGTGCTGAAACAGAACAATTCATCTGCGTTGTTTGGAGGCTGAATGGAGGGCCAAGCTCCCTTTAGCTCCCCCGTAAGTTAAACCTTGAGTGCTGCTCAATGAGCTGAAGCAACTTTATAAAGAAGAAAAATTCCTCCACAACCATCTGAGAGACTGATAACCCCATACAGAAAACTAATAGTTCAAATTATTGCTGCTGAGCTTTTCACTCTGATTCTGCATTTTGGCTCCATTTTTGTTAAATAAATGATGACATGGTCTAATATTGTTGTTCATATGTTCATATTTAGCTCATTTTAAGCCCTGATGAGAGCTAAATTATGAGAATTTTCATTGTGTCCTGTGAAGGATGTACTTTCTTTTTACAGGAATATGCAAACTGGAGAAAGTTTTTCTCGCCACTTTTAAGACTGATTGCTTTAAACAATAACTAAAACTAATAAGTTGGGGACCAAGGCACTGAAAAATGTTGCTTCTACATTTGGAGTCAACTGAAGATTACCTGAATCTGAATAAATTAATCTGAAGCAGGTTTTTAAATTTAATTCCATCAGTTTTTAAATCTCTTGGATGCAACATCTGGCTACACATTATGATGCACAGTTGGGCCTTGTTAATTTATTTACAATCAGAGTAATGTCTTCTAAATTTAGTCAGTATGACATTCCCCCTTTCCCTTGTCCTTTTGCATCGTTTACTCAGAGTTCATATCAGGTTTTGAGCTTCTTACATCCAAGTAAAGAGCAGCTTTCCTTCTCCGGCTCTGCAGGTCCATGTGTGGCAGGAATAGTCGGCTACAAGATGCCAAGATACTGCTTGTTTGGAGATACGGTCAACACAGCCTCAAGAATGGAGTCCACCAGCCTGCGTACGTTCAGCTACACTCACATTCATGAACATATATACTCATCCATGAATGTTTGGAGGATTCAAGTCAAGATTTGCATGCCCCATATGTAAATAAACCATCAGTGTTATTGATGAGCTTTTCCATCTTGGAACTTCAGGGTATCAAAGAGGATTTAGAAGCCAAAGATTTGATATGGGGCAAACTTTTAAGATAAGAACAGATAATTCTCTTTGACAAGACTTTTAAATGTGTTTTTTAGTTTATGGAAGGAAGTGAGTTTCTAGGAGTAAGTATGATAAAAGTCACAAAGTACTTCTCATTGAAATATAAGACATAAATATATACCAACAACAAAGTCTAAACAAAAACAAGTTTTAAAAGATGGGGTTTCAGCGGCTTTTTTTAAAAAAAAATCACAAAGTACATGGATATCAGGCTCAGAGGAAGGGAGTTCCAGAGAGTAGAAGCCCCTAATTGAAAGGTCTCCGTCAACCTTAGGGGGGCAGTCACACCAGGATAGACTGGGGGGCTTTCTTTGAATAGGCTGGAGATCAGGTTTGTGGTTTGGTTTGTGTTCGAGCAGCCCTCAGCTCAAGCGACTCAAACCGCCTGGACATCACTTAGTTAAAACAACTGCTTGCTAGGGGGCGATACTCCCCAAACAAGCACTAACCAAAAATGAAAAACCAGGAAGAAGAAAAACAAGCTCTTTGATTGACCAGGATCGAAAGAGGAAATCTTTCTGCTTTCGCCGGCTCCTTCACTGCAAGTAAACTGTGAGCAGTAAACAATGGAGCCACACCATGCGGTGCTGGGGTTAAATTTTACTGTGGTGTGCAGAATAATTTGTGTCGTTGTTTTGACTTCGGCTTCTTCGAACACACACTGTTGACTTTGGTTCTCCTCCAATCCAAGCAATACTCTACGTCACTTCCTTCTTCTTTACCCTCTTGATGCCTTATTTAGGTTGGCATACATAACTTATTTTTTAGTCCACTGGATAGTCCGTTTGCGTGTAAACCAAGACCCCGGCTTTCAAGCGGACCTGAGTACGCTTCCTTGGTCTGCATCAGAGTGGGGTTGCTGTTCACTCTGCACCAAACGAGTTGTACTATCTGTGGGAGAGGACCCCGGTTCGTTTAAAGCAGACTAAACAGCAGCAGTGTGAACACGGCCTAAGTTTTCAACCACATGTGCAGCACACGACCAGCAGACACTGATCACATGACCTTAAGGACGTGCTAGGGACATATGGCTGCAAAAGTTCTCTGATTTAAGCCAGCAGAGCCGGTCCAAGTCTTTGTGGCAGGGCTATTCAGCTCGGTCCCACGAGGGCTGTTGTCCCGCAGGTTTTCAATGTCTAGGCAAGGCATCCCAGACTTATTAATTTAAGACAACTGGTACTTACTGACTTGCATCCATGTCATAGCAGCTGTGTTTTACTGTGATTTTTTTTTTTTTCCTGTGCCAGCTCAGAGAATCCACAGCAGTTCAGAAACATATCTAGCTCTGATCAAAGACAATGCCTATGAGCTGCAGCTCCGAGGAGAGATTGAGGTTAAGGTAAAATCTACTTTATTGGTATCTTTAAATGTTAAAAAGATTAATATACACTTAGATGGAAATCAAGTATTCTGTTAAAAGGACAAAACCATGCTCATTTATTAAAGCAGCACTATGCTGATTCGTCATGGTTTGTCCTTTGGTACTTTCACAAATTTGTCCATATTTTGCTAGCAATGAAAAAACTTTAACTTTTAATTAGCCTTGCTTTTTTGCTGTTGCTGTTTTGTATGTATATATATATATATGTTTTATTTTATTTTATATATGTGCATGATTACATTTCCATTACAACTTCAAAAACACAATATATCTACAAAATGACCAAACATTAAATTCCAGGTAGTGAAAAACTTAGTATTTCAAATGATGACCAGAGTACTATTCATGATCTAGAAGCTATTTTAAATGTACATGCGTGTACATTTCATCATGTGTGTAGCAACCCTGACCACCTGAACTGACTCGCCTCAACATACAAACTAAAGCCACGTCTATTAATTAAACAAAGATAGAAAAATATACAGCTTTATATCTGTTTTAAGTTTCAGCCAATCTGCTCCAGATATCTTTTCACAGGTAAAGTATATTTTTTCCCCCCATTTTTATAAAAAACAAAATCTATGAGCTTAATTTTCCAAGGTGGTATTTAAATTTTAGGTGGCAGTCTACAGTATCTGACCATGCTCAATGAGTTGATTCTCCTTTTATTTTTAGATCTCTAACCTTTTCATCTCGATAATTTGTTCAAAAGCGTTCTATCACATGGCCCCCAGTGCAATAACAACGCATGCAGATTAGGCAGAACAGTTATAGTCATGAAGAAAGCAGGCTGGCATATCAAATATCAATTTTTCTGAATAAATATGCAATTGGCTTATGGATGAAAGGTGCAAACAAAATAAAAGTTCATTTATCATTTGCATTAATAGCAACTATATTTTGGTGTTTGATTTTTCATTGCAATCATTTGTGGCCGATTTGAGGCATCACTGCTGATATATCATGTCTTTCAGGGAAAAGGTAAAATGAACACGTACTGGCTGGTTGGCCATAAGAACTACAGCGTGCAGAACGACAGTCTGGTTTGCCACTGGAATCCCAACATGGCTAGAAAAAAAAAGACAGTTGCTGGCAGTCAGGCTTCTGTGGGCAATGTGAGTCTAAATTTCTTACAAATGGTTTTAATTTCTGACATCACAGACAATGTCACCTACATCCCCTCTAAAGTCTCATTTCCACCGAGTCTTGCTCAGTACTATACAGGATGGAACCCATTTTTATTCATTTTCACAGGCAAAAACTGGGAATGGTGCCAGAAAATCTGATCTGAGCCAGCCTACTTTTTTGGGACCCTTCCATTGGGGTCCCAGTCTCACTAATCTGGCACTGAAGGGTGGAGCTTGACATGCTGCAATCCATTGACTGGTCAAAAGAATCGTCACTTCCCATGCGACTTGGCAATAAGAGCAAAGCGGGAATAGCTCCGTGTTTGAATTTTTCCATGCGCTTTTTCCTATTTAAAGTCACGTGCCAAAAAGAAAGAACACAAACTGGTGGATCTCTACCATTCTCCTCCTTTGTTTCTGTGTTGAGTTCTTTGTTTGTTATAAATCAAGGAAGGCAATGTGCCGCTATGACGGAACACTGTTATGTAGCTGACACATCTATCTCTGTCCGGGTTATACCCCACCTACCAGGTAAGGCTACAGTTGGCTGTGGAAACGCAACAGAAGTCAGTATTTACCAAACCAAACCTGTCCTGAGCCAGACCCCTTGGTGGAAACTAGGCTTAATGGCGCAGAGGTGTTTTAGAGCAGCATCTAGTGGCCATCGATGATATTGCACATTAAGGCATTAAGCAGTCTGTGGTAAAAACACATTAGGCTGTTTATAGTTTTTGCGTCCACTGTTGGCTGGGGGGAGGTGATGGAGTATTCATGTGTTTTCAGTTTGTGTTTTAAAACACTAGATGTCACAGAATCAAACAAATAGGACATTTAGCAAATGTTACCAGCTAAACAGTGAATTAATTGTCTAAATTTTAGGGGAATGTGTGTCTGTGATGCTCACTTCCTGCATGTTGAGCTCCACACGATACAGTTGCACCAGATGAAGGTCTCCTGTGTGTGTGGTCTATACACAGACAATGGGTGGCTCCAATATAGGAATATTTTTTTTAACTTTCACTATAACTTCAAAGTAAATCTAATCCTCGTGTTTTTTCTGACATAGAGTTTCTGAGACATTTCACATTACTTCATAAATAAAAACTATTGACCTCACTGTAAAAACTTTACTGAAAACCCTGTTGTATACAATTTACTGTTTGTCTTCTGCCATCTTCTGCACTGCAATAATTTGACATATCAGATGGTAATAAATTGTAAATATGTGCTAATTATATATTTTGGTATTTTTTTAAATGGCCCAATAAAGTCTCAAGATTAAAACAATTAAATTTTCTGCCTATTATACTTTGGGTCAGGTTTTAAAGGATTAACTTAATGTGATCTTTAGTACATATACATGAATGTACCTTATGTGCTGTATGTGCCTCTCTGCAGTCATCTGTGACAGTGCAGAGCCTCAGTGACAACGCCACCACGCCAGGCTCCCTTCCTTCTTCTGCGCTGAATCAAACTCCACCGAAGCGTCAGACAGATAAGGCTGGGCTGAGCGTGGCAGCTCAGATGGAGCCTTATGGAGGAAGCTATGGCACCCTGGGCTCAATGATCGGCGGTCTGCAGGGAGGAGATGAAAGTCCTCGACCCGTCCAGCGTGCTGGTGGGCTCAAACCTGACCTACTGCCTGCTTCCAATCAGCACATGTGACTGACATAAGCCAAGCAAAAACTATAGTGCAGATTAGTTTAAAGTATATATATTTTAATTGCCCCCAAAAAATTCACCTTCTCCATATTGTGTGTTTAGAGCAGCTTTTTTGATGTACTAGTCTTATTTTCTGTGACATGTTTATGCTTATGTTTGTGTATTCTTTATGCATTTTGTTGTCTATTCAGTCCACATTTTAAGTGTTTGGACACTCAGTTATAGGACATGTTTACTCGTTGTGTTTCTCACTATGAAATGTTCCCTACATTTACTTTTCACTGAGAATACGTGATAAACTTGATTAATAAAAACCCAAATAACTTATTATTTGGATGGAAAATGAGTTAATCCACTGTAGCTTTTAGTGTAACAAGCTCCTCCATCATTATTGATAACTTGAATTGAAGATTTGTAATACTGTCAAAGTGGAAAGGAAAAAAAAGGAGTTTTCTATTTCTGGTATTATGTGTTAGTGATTGATTCAACTTAAGTTATCATTAAATAGTTTACAATTACATGCAAACTTTAGTGCAGAGCTGCCATGCAAGGTGCAAATCTTCCTTTTAGAGCAACCTTTGAGTTCTGAGAGCTGGAAAAGGTTGCAATTATTTATTGAAACGTGCAAACATAATAAACTAAATCAAACCACCACCTGGCATCGCATTTGTCAAGGAGGGTATTAAATCATCAGGATGCAAGAAAATCAGGCCAAGCCTCTTGCAGTCAGCCCAAGCATGGGAACTTAAGTCTGACTTCAAGAAAAGACTCCAGCTGTGACTGCTGAGATAATGGCTGGCAGCCATGGTTGTACCCAGTGGATTTCCCAGCCCCATCCACCTGGAAGCTGTTTTTTAGCTATTGGACTAACAGAGAAGGAGAGAGAAAGCTGGGCTAGGTGGCAGAAAGAGCCTTGCCTTGGATTTAGAGTAGGAGAATCTTCAGATCAGATTTGAACTGCTGTAGATAGTTGTTTGGTTTTTAGTACTGACACTTTTTCTTTTGTGTTGTCCAGATTCCAGGTTTTTAATGGCACACTGCACACCATTATGAGCTATTATAACCTTTGGGAATTGACTTGTTGCTGCAAAAATATCATGATATGCCTGTAAAGCTGTGTTTACTGTCAATTCTCACTGTTACATCTAAAGAAATGATTTAGACACGACTTTAACATACATGCAATTCTCTCAAAACGGTCAAATACAAGGACTGAACTGGGGATGAGTGAAGAGCTGAAAAACACGAAGGAAATTCTTTAAAAAAGACCTTCAGAAAACTGGAGAACAATTGCTCAAGACCAGTTTGGAATATTCCATGAACTGGATCTAAATTAGAAAGTAACGAGGGATCAAGACTTCTGGACAGTAGAACACATTGAGTAAATGAAACCCTTTTACAAGGTCATGTTATACTTTGATGTAAAGGGAAAAGGGAACGTGGATCAAGATTTTTATGTGACTGCATCAAGAATTAAAAGGAATTAAACAAGTGTCGAGTAAACGCATTACAAAAATCTATAAGAAACTTAAGGTTTAAGACTTTTTTTCTCTTTTGGTGGATGTTTACAAAGTGAACAATAGCATTTTCAGTCATTACTTATTCTAAGTTTGAGTCATTTTTCAGTGTGATGGCATTTCAAAACTTTTCTTCTGTGATGGTAACTTTTCTGTGGCCAGTCTGTGTCAGTGCAGTTAGAAGTTTTGATGCTTGAGTGTTTTCTGTACAATCCAGAGCATTTCTCCGTGCAGCTGTATTTACTGATGAGTGCTTGGTTTCCTGTATGAATACTAAACGCAAACCACGTGATGTGAAAGCAGACTGCAGCTTCTTTTGTTCAAATCAATCAAACCGGAGACGGACAGAGAGCTGCTGAATCAGGAAATCACCGGTATATGATTTATTTTTAGTTATAAGAAATTACAAAGCACATTTTTTTGGACACCACACAAGATGCACTTTCTTTATGCTAAATACGCACCCGCTGAACAGGGAATTTGTAAAAAGTTTTGTTGTAGCATCGTTTTGTGTAACGTCAGTGTCTTTTAGTGTCTGTTAGCATAGAGTGGCGAGGTAACGTTAGCCAAATTAACCTCAACAGATACCCGATTTAAAAAATGTACTAAATCTTATTACATTACGTGTTTTGGTGTTTGCGGACGACATATAAACCCAGTTGTGCTCGTTTGTGTGGCTACTAACAGTGAAACTTCGCATGGTTCGTTGTTGTTTTTACAGCGGCTAGCTTGCTGCTCAACCATTATGCGAACAAAGAGCGACGGACGTTAGCTTAATGAAGCTAAGGGCTAGCTCTGAGATGGACTCAGGTTCTACTATCTGGTCGCTTTTTGGTTGTTGTCTCTAACGCCAGTTTCCTTTGGGAATTGATTAAAGAGCGAATGGAGATGTATTATGAAGAAAGTGAGCTACTTTTAAGGACTATTACGAGACAGAGGTAGCCTGGGACTCGTGTAGTTAACTTTTACCCAATTTATAGAGACTTGCATTACCTTTATTTATAGCAGTATTACCTGTATACGTATAATTGATGAATTATTAAAGGTTGATTTACTTTAGAATAAGAATTCTGCCCAATAATTATTCTACCAATGCCTTTACTAAAGTTTTGTGTTGATTTGTGTCTTTTTTTGGGATAAAGTTTTGTATTTGATTTGTCTCACTACAATTGCACAAACTATAACATTAGTCCATATAACAAGTCTTCTGAACATGATGTTCTTGTTAACCCCTCCTGCTTAATGTGTATATATATTTTTTTTTTACTTGAGATCCAAACTCATCATATCTTGTCTCTGTCCCAACACAACAGGTTCTGACTGAAAGATGCCACGTAAGAAGGTCACAGATGTCTCAGGGAACGGTGGGATGAAGAGGAAGAGAGCAAGTGGCAAAAGGAAAGACAGAGACTTCAGCAGTGATGATGAGTTTGACTTTGAGCAGGAGAACAACAAGAAACCCGGCAGGCCCGCTGCCAAGTCGGGTCTCCAGCCTGTCACCGTGGCGGACGACGTCAAAGAGAAAATAGTGGGTCAAATGTGTCTCTGAAAACTTTTATCTCCTTGTTTAGTTTTTTCTATAATGTGTTACCTTTGTTTATAAATAAGTTGATTGTAAAGACTTACTTGCATTTCTTTAGCGAATCTCAGTATTAGACTGAGTGGTGAGAGGATTAATTTCTTTCTTTTTTTTAAAATTCTTTCCAAGAATTGTTTTCCCTTCATGTTGCACAGTCTGACCCTTGGCATAAAATTTAGTTTATTCTTCTTTTATCTCCTTGCTGATAATAAAAAATCCCCTGCATGTTGGGTTTCAGTGTTTGCTTACAATGTGTTAGACATTCATTTTGTGTAAAGGATTTTTTTTTATACAGCTGAGGAAATATTATTCATTGTCAGTTTTCCTGGTGTCAAATTCCAGAAGCTGTGACTTATTGGGCTTTTTGGTTTTAAAGCAAATTGTCTTGTGTTGTTTTCCCTCAGAAACTTGAGTGCCCAAAGGTCAAAGGTCAGCTGCTCGTTTTTGGAGCAACCAACTGGGATTTAATTGGAAGAAAAGAGGTGCCTAAACAACAAGGTGTGTTTTTGAAATGGCTGTCCATAGCCAGAGAACAACTTCTGCACAGAAAAGAAAATGCATTTCCCCCTTTTTAAACATTTGTCTGCATGCATTTTGTTTCCTTATTTTCAGGATCAAAACTTTAAAACTCCAGTGAGTGCAGTTTTCAGTTTCTGATTTGGATCTACTTCAGGTTGTCAGTGTTCAGAGAAGCCACATCGGTGGATTAGATTTCAGAGGTGTGGTAATTGGTGAGCTGTGCTATTGTTGGCAGTTTTATAACTTAAACATGAGACAGACTAGCACTGAACTTTTTATTCATGACAGCTAGTTTATTATCTTGTTACCTTGTTAGACTTCATAAGAATGAGCCAACGAAAGGGTGATGTCAAAGTGACAAACTAGTCTGAGAAGTCTGTGGGGACGAAATTACCCAACAAGTATTGCAATGCATCTAATAACAGGTCAGTAATGAGGGCCTTGATAAAGCTAGGGGACTATAGGCTGAAAGACTCCGTGTTAGGGTTTTGGATTGAAATATGGATGCATGTTTTCCTGACCTTTATTTTGACGGACAGATAAGATGCAGAACCAGACAGAATCAATACAGGATTGATCAGGTTTTTCGTTTTGTCTGGAAGAGAGAGTGAAAAGACGGCGGATGACCACATGCTACGTGGACATTTGTCTCTTTGTTTGGCATGCACGGGCCACATACGTGTCAAAGCCAGTGGATCTCTTTAATTGCTTGTGACAGTAATGCCCATTCATATGCATGCATGCTCTGTGCGCCCCCCTTGCAGCAGACCCATTGATGCCTGGGGCAGGCTGCACGTTGCCTTTTGCATCCTTGCCTCACTCCTCTGGTACACACTGATAAATGTGCTTTGTTGAGACTAGATGGGGGTTGGGGGTGTTGGCAAGTAGCAGCTGCATAGACAAAGATCATGTACAGATGGGTGAGATGTTATGTCGACCAGAATAGAAACAACACATTCGGCTTTTTTTTCTTTAAAAAAAAAAGAATTTAAGCACACTTAAATATAAATGTTTATTACATTTCTGGTAAAAGTTTGGTAGCACTCTGTCTTGAATTAAAGCTGTTTGAAGAATGCTCACATTTCTTTTGACCTTCCTGTCTGAGAATGATGTCTAATCTGTTGGTTTAAGTAACAGATTACTGTTGTTGGTCCAGAACAAGTCGAAGACTTTATTATCCATCATACTTATTGTTTTTGGTTGTTTGGTTTTCATTCATTGTTAATGAGACTGAGAGTCCGTTCTATTCTTGTTTGTGTTTTGTTATTTAAAATTTCTTCCAATTCCAGTGTAAAATGGTGTGTACTTGCATTATTATGGCATTATCATTATATTTGTTGAAAATGGTCTCAAAAAGACGTTATTGCTTTGTGCTTATCCCAATAATTTCTGAGAAAATCTATCGCACAGCAAAATTTGTTATCGTGACAGACCTAGTAAACCCTGATCTCTGTTGAGTTTCCACAGCCAACCATATCGTTAGGCGGTAGGTGGGGTATAATGTGGCTTTGGATGGATGTGTCAGCTACATAACGTGATGGTACAGCAGTGCAACGCCTTTAAGCTGGATTTATACTTGCATGGGTCTGCGTACGGTAGGGTCGGCACAGTTAACACCGGTGAAATGTGCTCTTACACTCAAACATATGGGTACGTGTTGTGGTGCAGTGTTTTTCTGTGGTAACCACACAAATTCAGCGAGAAGCTCCAGGAATCCAGAGGCATGTAATCACAGAACAACCAATCACAAGGGAGTTCTTCCACGTAACCGCGCTGCAAGCAGGGGTGCATATCTGGTATAGAAGAGGTGCATGTTGAGCCTCCGCGGACCTGCGAGAAGCATGCGCCGATGATGCCGAAACCAACCTTACGCAGACACCGTGCAAGTGTAAATCCAGCTTAACATAAATTATTATCAAGCATGTTGTGTTCTGTCTTCTTGGCATGTGGCTTTAATCAGCAAAAAAATCCCCCGGATTGTTGAACATGACGCTCTTCCTGCTTTGTTTTTATTGCTGAGTTGCCTGATGGAGTGACAATTTCTTTAGCAGAATTAGGATGCAGTGTGTCAATCTCCACCCTAGAGGGGGACACGGGAGTGGATTTTCGCTCCTGTCCCATCCCACTCCTGATAAAATTACTCCCGCTCCCATTTTTAAAATTTATTTAGTCTTTAGGCAATGCATTGAATTTGATTAAGTGTTCTCACCATTCTTATTTAGACCAGCTGCTACGTGTTTCTACCTTTTTTTCAGTTACAATAAGAAAAAGGGAACAACAATAAAACTGTACCTGGTTCGCACCATGTCTACCAGAGTTGAATAAGCCCAAACAGAACATATAAAGTTCTATTTCACTCATTTCTAAATGTCATTAACTAAACATGTTTTACTAGCGGCATACATCGTGTTGACACCGTCGCACTCGACTCTCGTGAAGTTCTTTAATATGTCCGCCTTTCCTAAAAGTTCTGCCAACCTAAAAGACACATCATTACTTCAAACTTTGTGTTAAAAATCTTTTTTTTTTTTGCCATATCGTTTTTTCCGCAGGTGTTTGCCAACTCCATTCCTTTTCTTATTTCAATTCTGGTGGGTAAGCAGCGGCCGGAAAGCAGTGTTGGCGTCTGGGTGGTGTAGTTCTTCCTTACTTGGTTACAGTGTAGGTTTATTGAGCGAAAACTACAAAATGGCAGCGCCGGTCTTTTTTTGTTTGGCTCCCGCTCCCATCTGCTCCCGTTAACTTTTTATCCTGTATTGTCCCAATCACGTGATTAATGGCGAAATTGACTCCCATCCGCAGGATTCCCGTGACCCGTGGGATTCCTGAAAAAAATGTCAGCCTCTACTCCACCCGATTGGGAAGATTGGGACCCTAATGGAAGGGTCCCGAAAATGTAGGATGGCTCAGATCAGATATTCTGACACCCATGTCAAAAAATCTTAATATCTAAGACCATAAAGTGCGTCCTGCCCCTCCTGTACTGGGCCAGACCCGCTGGTGGAAACGAGGATTAACTGGATTCTCTCATTAAATGCATTATTCATAAAGGCTCTAAAAGAGTCCAACAAAGGTCAATCAGTGAGGTGTTTTTACACTCAAAAAGCCAATTTAACCTGACACTGTGTATAAATCTACCTTTATTAAGAATTCAAGATTCACACATTAGGTAATGTCACATTGACATGCAAGAACATTAGGCGCATTCTGACAGAGAAGTTCTAAGCACGCAGTTCTTAGAACCGATGTGACTTTTGCGCCACACAACAACAAAACCAAACTCGCGACAAATAACGAGCACGCCATTAAGCTAAAATGGATTACGAAGAGATTGCCGTCTTCATGTCCTGCCTCTTCAAAAGCTCTCTGGGTGTCCTGGGTGGCGTAGATGGCCAAAAGAGATTTGACCTCCTCGTCAGTCCGCTGGTCGATGGCTTTGTCCGTTGTCGTGTCGTTGTCTGTAGCTGAAACTGCAGCGGCAACAGTGAATTAAAAAAATGCCGGGGTCACAAGAAGCGGAAGTAAATAAGCAGAACTACGGTAAGGGGCCTAGCACCTACGTCATGAGGGTTCCGATGGAACCACGAAAAGACCCTGCTTCGGAGCAGGAGCTAAAATGGTTCTAGGAACGGAGGGTCTTTAGCTCTAGTTCCTATATGTCGGAATGCGCGAAAAGCGTCCTGGTTCCTGAAAAGGTTACAGGAACTGCAAAAGGTTCCTACAGTCAGAACGGGGCTATTGTCCTAAAATGTGTCAAATAACAGGAATGAATGTGGGCGATGTTTTCTTTCAAAAAACCAAACAAAAAAAGCAGAATTAACTTACGGTTAGTATTGACAGATGGTGGGTTTTCATGTATGTTCTGCATGTGTTCCAGCTGCTTTCCGCAACTTGGGCCAGAATCTGTGGGGGCCTCACCGTTACGGCTGTCTGAACGATGTCCAGGTCAGCTGTGTGGTGTCCGGTCCCTGTGCTGCACACAGCCTCCTCATGACTGCAGAGGGCAAGCTGTGGAGCTGGGGTGAGTTGCTTAATAATGGCTCTGTATGTGTATTTAAAGCCAAAATTATTCATGCATCACATTTTAATTGACAAGATGTGATGTGAGCTGTGGATTTCTTCTGAGTGGAAGTGATAGAAATGTGACAAAAGATTGCAGGAAGTGTCAAGCCTGCAGGACTCTGTTAAAGGCTCATTAAAATGCACAGAATTAAAAGAACAAATAAGTTTATTACTGCATAGCGTGATTTTTTTTTTTACAGTTTTGGTCATCCATTTTGAATTTTCCTCCCCTGAACTCTTTGGACTTCCTGCCTCCTCAGGTCGAAACGATAAGGGCCAGCTGGGTCATGGAGACACCAAACGTCTGGAGGCTCCGATGTTAATCGAGGCCCTGGCTGATGATGTCATTGTTGCCGCAGCCTGTGGACGCAATCACACGCTGGCACTCACAGGTGGGCTGAAACATGATGTACAGTCAGGACCCCAAATATTCTGGCTATCAGCTCGTATTCAAGTTTTAGGGTGTTTACATCCAGTTTATAGTGGTTTCATAATTATAGCCTTGTAGTATGTAAAAGATGTTTTTCAGGGTTTTTCTACAGGCCTTTTTTTCTGCAGTTGTTTTGCTTGTGCATCTTTTTTACCTAAAAGTGAATGATTCTGCAGTGGGTGAGCAAACCACTTGATCTTAGCTCTACTCCTCTTCACCGTCAAAACGGCCAGATTGAATGTTGTTTTTAGTATTTATTCCTTTTCTACACTTAAATTGAACAGATTACATGCTGGAAGACTCACCCAATACGATTTTCTGTGCAGCATCTCCTCTAGAAATGATCTAAAATTTCATGATCCTTTAAAGACTAATTTGGTCTTTTTATGTTGAGATATTTTGCAGCTTATGTTGAAACTTACTAATATTCTTCACTTGGCTGGATGATGTAAAAGTGATTTTTCTTTAGAACATGAAGGATCTTGTGCTGTATTTTGTGAACATTTCATTTGGCACAGCTCAACATCTTGTTAGGTTTTGGGTTTGCTAGTCTGAACTTTCCTGCTTTCTCTCTGTGGACTGTTTTTCTCCTGCACCTGAGAGATGGTGTGTTTCACTTCTCTCTTTTGGCTGCAGCTTGTTGATTCACAGCAGCAGTTTCCACATTCAGCATGAGTCGACTTAAAACCTTTTAGCTGCTTAACTGATGAAGAAATGTCTAAACCTGTCCGCAAAGCAGCTTTTTAACCAATCATCTAATTATGTTTGATTCAGTGAAGATGTTTCTAAATATTAAAGAGCTGCAATGCCACAAACCTCCCCATGGTTTGGCTGCAAATACCCTTAAATTGAAGTTAAAAAGCTCCACGTTGAACCGGCATTCATTATAGAGCTTATGTGTTTCTTGATAGACGGCTATAAATGTGTTTTCAGGTTTATATATTACTGGATTTCTGGCTTTAAGCTGCCGTCTGTTGGTAAAACAATTTACTGTCATGCACAAGTTAAAGGGTAATCAGTTTATCAGAGATTATGGGAATTGAGCAGGTCTGTGTTTCTAAGTAAATACCAGCTGATATTATTCTGTCTCCTCAGAGGACGGCACTGCGTACTCTTTTGGTGAGAACAAGCTGGGCCAGCTTGGTCAAGGCAATCAGACTGACGCCGTCCTGAGCCCTGCACCGGTAAGTCTTCTGCCATTGATCAGCTCATAGTCAACCCTGCACTGGGTGCAGAGGTCACAGATCTTTTAAAAGAAAGTTCTCGTACAGGCACATTTTTACAGACATTGTGGTGTCCAGACAATCCCAGTGAATAAGCTGTAGTATCACCTCCAGACCCATAAGTGGTGCTGCAACACTGCCACAGATGTTGATAAAAAACTGAAGAAGAAATGTAGCATGTGCAGATGCAAACCACCGGCAGCAGAAGAAGAAGAGGGAGCTCTGCCCTAGGGCTTTCACTCAGTCACGGATCTGTTTCTGGCTCTGGTTCCGTTCTCGAGTTCAAGAACCTCAGTGCTTTCTGGCGGACCGGTCCACATTCACACCACTTTAACCAGAACCAAGTGGGAGGACTTCACTCCGTGGAAGTAAACATGGTTGAATCTGGATTTATACTCTTGTGGCGTCTGCGTAAAGTCAGATATGCGCCACCGCTGGATGCTCCGGTTCACGCAGACGCTGCGCGAGTGTAAATCCAGCTTAAGCCGTCAGGCTCCATCATAACCTACGGTTTCCCAAAATAAACAATAAATTATATTCAGATCACTCAGGGAATTTCATTAGATGTTCAGATGTCAACAAGAGCTTATAGAAATCACCAGCCAACATTTTAGTTAGTTGCCAGGCAACCATGATTTGCAGCTGTAAAGATGTGCATGGAATACCACGAGGGGCGGCGTGGCTCAGCAAGGTAGAGCGGTCGTCTTGTAACCTGAGGGTTGCTGGTTCGATACTCGGCCAAGTCAGGTTCTTTTCGAGGTGTCCTTGGGCACCGAACCCCTAATTGCATCTGATGGGTCGTGATTGAGCGCCTTGCATGGCAGCTTCCGCCATCAGTGTCTGAATGTGATGAATGATGCAAAGCGCTTTGGATAAAAGCGCTATATGATGGACCATTTACGTCCAGCTCCACTTTTTTTCTGTTGTGGTATATCTTCTTCACTCCCTAAAGCTTATTTGGTCTGGTGTTCTTTTTTTTTTCTTTTGTAACTTTATTGAAGCACAGCATTTAATACAACACTTGTGTAAACATTAACAGCCATTGTTGTGAAAGGGCTTTGTGGCATCGCAGCGTTTTCCCTACCATTATAGGTACGATACAAAAAAAAAAAAACAAGATCCACCGTCGCCACTAGAAGGTAAAATTCATTCAGGCTATTTTGATCTGGTTTTCTATTCAGCACCAAATTACAACAGAAGTAATTTAAAGTCACATTTCCTCTAGAACAGCTTTATACGTTTATTATATGTTTTATTATTCTGATGTAATTGCTGTGATTTACATGGCTGCATGCATCATATTGTATGGCAGCTTAAAAAGAAATCCAATATTCTTTGTAGGTTTTATTAACATCAACACGTTATCTTGAGAATATTTAGAGTGATTCCACTAAATGAGACAGTTTTATCAGGACATTTAAAAGTTTTGGCTTTTTTTGTTTATCTGCATTTTCATTCATGGGAAATTGGTCCAGGATCAAGTTGGACAATGTGATGTGACTTCACAGCGAAGTGAAGCTGCCACATGATGGTTAAAGGATCGTAACAGAGATCCTTAGCTAGACGTTTTGTACAAAAACAACAGCAGAATCACCTAAACCCATCCCTGTGTGCAAAGGGCCTCACACGCGTCATGATTCTTGTTATTTTCCTGTTTCTTAGTTGGATCTTTGCCTCTTCTCTTTCAGATTTCCTACAATGGGCAGCCGCTGGTGAAGGTGGCATGTGGTGCTGAATTCAGTATGGTGGTGGACTGCAAAGGAAACCTGTACTCCTTTGGTTGCCCAGAGTATGGACAGCTGGGTATGCTCATAACATGAAAGCACAAATAAGTTGTTTTAAACTTATTGGCTTTGGTCATAATGTGATTAGGTTACAGTTTGGAAAAGGGGAGAATGTTTTTGCTACGTTAGCGCTGCTGCGGATGGAGCCCAGCCCAGTCCTGCCGGCTTATCACAGAGGCAAAGGTGTCATCAGATAGGTTACATGTCTTTAGGAAATGATAGCTCTATTATGCTTTTAGTAGCCTAAAGAGCTCAGATTTGGTCCCTACATGCTAAATATTAAAAAGGAAAATATAAAAAATAGGAATCTGTCATAAATAAAGTTGGTCTGTATTTTTCCTGAAATATTTCCATGTTTCCTCCGCATCGGTATCATTGCAGGCCACAACAGTGACGGGAAGTTCATAGCTCGTGCTCAGCGTATCGAGTTTGACTGCGAGCTCATCCCTCGCCGTGTCGCCATCTTCATCGAGAAGTCCAAGGATGGTCAGATCATGCCCGTGCCCAACGTGGTGGTCAGAGACGTGGCGTGCGGGGCGAACCACACGGTGAGAAAACACACTGAGCTGCGTTGGTTGTGACAGGTTTACCGCCGGATGCAGCTCATGCTGAACTTTGTGTGTGCAGCTGGTGTTGGACTCTCAGAAGCGAGTCTTCAGCTGGGGCTTCGGTGGCTATGGGCGTCTCGGTCACACAGAGCAGAAGGATGAGATGGTTCCCCGGCTCGTCAAGCTGTTTGACTTCCCTGGACGTGGAGCTTCTCAGATCTACGCAGGCTACCAGTGTTCCTTTGCTGTCAATGAGATGGGTAAGAAAACACACACGTCCCACTGGAAGGTGAAACTCAGACAAGTCATCTGCATGATGTTCTGCTGGCATTTGTCTGATAAGCAGATGTTGTATTTTGCAGGAGGACTCTTCTTCTGGGGGGTGACAAACACCACCAGAGAGTCGACCATGTACCCCAAAGCTGTGCAGGATCTATGTGGCTGGAAGATCCGCAGCCTGGCTTGCGGGTAAGTTCTCAAAATCTAAGATTTGTGGGAGAATTTATGACCTCGGCATTAAACGTGTCTGACACATCTGAACAATAAACGTTCATGTCAAACACTTTTCAGCATCAATGACAAACCCAAAATCTTCTCATTTCTAAAAGTTTCTGCTCGTCTCTTCTAGAATTCTGGACCACTCTTCTATAGTAAAGTTTTTTAGGTTCGAATGGTTTATGTCATCAGGGCTCTAAATAATCTAGATTAAAAGTGCAATTATTCATACATGCTGCTTTATATTGTTTTTATTTACTTTTTAAAAAAATAAAAATTAGGAACAGTAACACTGTTTCCTCAGTGTTTTCCTGCAGGCAACACAGTTTCCTACTAACGTCCAAGCATGACCGCGTTGCTGGTTTTCCTTCTACACGTCTCACATCATTTAAATTTCACTACTGTGTTCCGGCAGCAGCTCGTGAACTTTAATTTCTTTTTATCACATCTAATTTAGCAATTATGAAAGGTTTCTGTGTTTTATAACAATATTTATATTCATTGTTTTCATAAAAACTTTATTTTTTGTTTTAAGAAATGGTTTTACTATTTGAAGCGACTCTCCAGCTCCATCCTTGTAGTCGCTTTGGGTGCGGGGATCCTGGTGAACGCGCTTGAATAAAACAATGTCCAGACTTTGGGGTGTGTTCCCGTTTATTCAGCAACCATGAATGAATGTTCTGAAGTCCACAGTGGCACCCGGTTGTGATGTTATCAAGCATTACAAGACACGTTCTGAAGCGGTAAAAAACCGTACAGCCTCCCGTCAGGCAACCACCTGTGCACTGTTACCTTCTTACCTAAATACACTTCCTCTTAACCCGCCACCAGTGGCAAAAGGAAAGATGGGTCACACGTGCCGTTCCAAGATAAACAAACCCCACCACCTGAACCAAACAATGAAAACAAATAATGGCTCCTACACTGTTGTTTAACATTTACCGTTGCAGTTTAACAGTAGCAGCTTTTTTTTTTCCCCTTTTTTTTTTATCTTACCATGTCCCGTCTGTCCGGTGACGTGACCAGTCAGGCCAAAGCCGCTTTGAAAACGATCGGCTATGAATCCAATCAAGTACCACACTGGAAAGTGGCCTGGCTGGGATTTATGCTTTTCAGATTGTAATGAAAAGATCAGAAACAGGTCACGTTTGGGCAAAACAAGTCCGTTTTGAGACACTTTGCCTTCAGTGTGAACAGAGTCCAAGTCCTTCTAGCATGTGATTGGACGTATGGTTTGTCCATCAAACTAAAGTTCCACTCCTGCCTCATTAGCAGGAGTTGTTTCTTAACTAATTCATCACCTGCCAAGTGGCTAGGAAGTCTTATTTATACCCACCAAACTAAATTTTAACCCACTTTTGGCGGGTTGGTGGCTGTTAGTTTAGAACCCTGGTTATCACTGGTTGTTCATGTCCTCCCTGGACCCCTGGACAGTTCTTCACCACAAAGTTCAGCACTGTGAGATTCATGTTTTAGACTTTGTGTAATAACTGATGAAGCCATTTACTGTTGGATGAATTTAAGTAAATAAGTTTGCTTAGTTTAAAGCTCCACCCTCTTGTCGAGATGAGGTGCTTAACGGCTAACTTGCAAAATACGGATCTCAGGGTTGTCAGAAAACTGATGAGTGATGTCACAGAAAGCTCATCCCTCCATTTTCACATAGTCTAGAAAGGTCACAAAGCAGTTTTTCTACTGATTCCTCTACAATCTTAATTTAGTCCTTTTTCCTCATGATGCTGTTAAAGCTGCCATGCTAGCCAACGCAGAATGAGTTGTCCTTTCCTTTCCTGGCCCAAAAGGATTGTCTCTGCTAAACCAGACGAGCTTTCGCTAAGGTTGAAAGGTGGATGCAAAGTTTGTGTGTGTACCGATTGTACCAAAAAAAAAAAAGATTCTTGCTTCACGATTGAGCAGGGAAACACCTGGGATCTTAGAAATGTTGGATTTTCAAGCAAGGCAGGGATCACAAACAGAGATGAAGAGATTGAAAAATGGCTAATTAGAATAATAGAAACTAGAGTTCACATGTTAATCACATTTAGAGCCTAAAGATGTGGAGACGCCTTTAAATATCAAAGAGCAGCAGATCACATGAAAGAAGAGTCCAAAATCCATGTTCAAGAGCAGTTTGATTAATGTGGTGGCACATGGAGGCTCTCTTCGGTTCTTTAGACCGCGTGAAGGATTTAAAACTTTATTTTTAATAAAAATGCAGAAAATAAACCAGTACCATTGCTGTCAGTGTGACAGTGTCATTCCCCCACAATGAACTCATTACAAATGACACAAACGTTGATAATTATGTGGTTACTGTTCTAGTGGATTGGGCCCATTTTCGTTACAAACAGAGATTTATTTCCTGTGTTGTGACCCGATTTAAAGCTCTCCAGTGATTTCCTTGTGACCGCTTTGTGTTTTACAGAAAGAGCAGCATCATCATCGCAGCAGACGAGAGCACAATCAGCTGGGGCCCCTCGCCGACATTTGGAGAGCTGGTAATATCTGTGGTGATGTTGGCTGTTTGGATGCGAGTCAGGAGAACAGCACTAACTTCATGTCATCGTGTTTCCTTCAGGGATATGGAGACAACAAACCCAAATCCTCCACAACGGCTCAGGAGGTTAAAACCTTGGATGGCATCTACATTGAGCAGGTAGCTGGACGACTGGTTAAATGAAGTTAACATGGTGTAAGGGATTGGTGAGAATCATGTTTTTACTTGGTGCTCCTCACCAGGACTGGGCGATCTTTACACGAGATATTGGATTGGACAATATCATGTATCTCGATATAGAGTTCCTGTTGCGTTAGAATTATAGGCCTGAGGTTGCCCATTTCTACTTTCCTTGACTGTAACACAACTTCCCGGTTCCAGCTCTCTCCCTGAGTCGGAGTTCAACCCACGCTTCCACCAACCCACTACCCACAGAGGGGAGGAAGTTGTTGAAGACGTGCTTGTGGCTCAGTTAGTTTAAGATCGTGGGATTCAAAGCTTCAGATGAGCAGCACAGCGATGTTGTGCGTAGAGAATATTTAAAACGGGTTTAGACTAAAGCTTGAAGACTGATCTGTTCCACCGTTTACCACAGCGCCATAAAATAGCGGAGTTATGCCCAGGACTGCAACCCAGACTGAAGCCGCTTCCACAAAAAAAGTGGGAGATTATGCAATATTACTAAATATTACTACATCCACATCCGAGACCATGGTCTTCAGCCGGAGAAGGGTGGAGTGTCCTCTCCAGGTTGGAAATGAGGTCCTTCCCCAGGTGGAGGAGTTCAAGTATCTCCTGGCCTCTTCCAGATACAAGATTCAAATGCAAGCGACCAAAATGAGTTTCCTTCACAGGGTGGCCTGGCTGTCCCTCAGAGATGGGGTGAGCGCAGTCATCCGAGAGGGGCTCTGAGTAGCTGCTGCTGCTCCGATGGCTCAGGCATCGGGTCAGGATGCCTCCTGGAGAGATGTTCCGGGCACGTCCCACCAGCAGGAAGGATATTTTAAAGAAGTGATGCTCTTCCGAACGCTGCTGAGAATTCATGCTCTGTGCGCTTCAATGGCGAATCAAATGGACTCCTCCTGTCCTGGATTCCTGCTCTGTGTAGATGCTAACAGCTGCAGCATTAGAGCACACGGTGATGGTGGAAGGTAACGAGAGGTACGGGGAAAATGTGGATGTGGAACTCGTGGCTAAACAGAACATCATGTTGGCTATTTGGAGCTATGTTGGTTAGAAGAGAGATGACCCACTACAAACAGGTGCTCAGCAAGCAGGATGCTCACTTCAGTCCTTCCACAGTGTCGCCAACCACCAGAGAACACGTTTATCTCCTCCGCCACCCACAGGACAATCACAGGGAGCTATAGACCAATCCAGCCCACGGTCTGTGTGTTGCAGCGCCGCCTTCGTCGTGAGTCCTGCTGACAAGGATAGAGCTGTGGATATCTGGACTGATCACGTGAGACAGTTGTCCACCGTCACTGATGAGGGCATCTTATCTGACGTTTATCATGCATCCATTAATGTCTAACACTCTGCTTCATCTGACAAACTGCTTCAATCAACACTGGAATATAAAACATCTTATATTTTATCAAAAGTTGATAAAGAAGCTGCTTCAAACTTTCGATTTTGTCTCCAGGTTGTAGGCTGACGGACACCATAGCACATGATCCGTTTGCGTTGCCAACCAAATGGTTTATAAGAAGAGGAGTTGGTAAACTACAGCGTTGGCTAACACGCCACTAGCGTTGTTATAGCACAAGTTATACAGTTCAGCAGACGTCTGTGAGTGAGAGTTTTGCCAGTAAAGCTTTGAATGAAAAAAGTCAGCAGCAGCTTAATTTATATATTTTATCACAGGTCTTCTTCACTTCTTTCAACATGTTTTCCTGATTGTGCCGCCCTAATGGTAACCAACATCTCCCCAGGTTTCAGCATCATCATGGACAGTTCTTAATCCAGTTTTAATAGTTTCTCTCTCTAGTTTTTTCTTCGCTTGCCACAAATGAAGGCGGCAACGTTTTTGCCTAAATGTTGGTTGTATGGTATCATGAGTTGTCTCCGTTGCCAGGCAGCGAAAGTGTGAAATGTCCCGTTTGTTTCTGCAGGTGGTGATGGGCTACTCTCATTCGCTGATCATTGCCAGACAGGACGCTCCGCAGGAACAGGAGAAACTGAAAAAGCTGCCCGAGTACAACCCCCGAACAATCTGATCGGCTCGCCGACAGAAAGCGCTCAACCTGTTTCACTGGAGCAGACCAGCACTGCTCAGCAGGAACGCCTGGCCTGTTCATGGTGGAGGGTTGAGTTCAGGGGAGGAGCTGTGCATAAGGCATCTCAACTACCAGCAAACTGGTTCCACACCAATTTGGACACTAAAATCAGAGAAGATGGGACTGGAGACGGACAGATGGTCCGGGTGGTCCAGCTCTCTCAGTGAATGGTCAAAACTTCACCACCTGGAGTGAACCTGCAACAGTTCACTCTGAGCACTCTGCTGACGTGCTTCCCCAAAAAAAACCCAACATAAAAACAAAACCGTTTTCATTTAAAAACCCAGGGAACATTCATGTCTAGTTCTTTTTTGTTATTGTTGCTTTATTTGAAATGATAGTTCATATTTTCTGGTGCTATAGCAGGAACCCTCAGTCTTTTCCCACTGAGGCGCTTTCAGAGACCAACACTCCATACCTGTGCCTTTTCTACGTTTGTGTTCAAGGTATGGAAGTCTTGTTTGTGACGATCAGCTGATCATTTTGATTTAGTTTATATGGTAGCGGGAAGATGTGTGCGCGTGCCGCTGCCACATTTTACAATCAGAATTTGGAACACGATGTTCTGAGTTAGTGCGCTCCACCTGATGTTACATTCCTTTGTATTTTTTACTGTGTTTGCATCCAGGATGCTCACCTCAGTCTTCCACAGTGTCGGACAGCTCTCGTCTTTGCTAATTTGATTGATTTGAATAATTCCAACACTCAAAGCGGTTTCAAAAGCAGCTCAGAACTTCAAGAAGCAACAACGCAGCGTCTGGACCTGGTACGACGTTATCAGGGCGTGCGCATAAAGAAGTCCTCCAGCATGAGTTCTGTCTGTACTGTGCTGTTTTTTTATGGTGAAAATTCTCCTGGTTACATTGTCTTTTTTTCCACTGCAATGATTAAATAAAGATTGATGTAAATTGATCTGTCGTTTTACTGTCTTTGAAAAAGGGACCACTACCCTTAATCAGTTTGGTAGAAAACAAGCTGAACAGATGAACAATGTTAAACATGCCTTTAAAAAGCAAATCCACTGATCAATTCTGATGAGTTGAGATCCATGGAGGAACAAAGCTACGGTTCAGGTGGAAGTTGTTATAAGCTGGGAATGGATTAACATGCCTGTTCGTCTCTGCACCACCATGCTGCTGACAGCCATCGTCATTAGTAAAGTCCTACTGAGTTCTTTAGATTATTAAAACTGGCCTTCATATTTTGGCCAGCAGGTGGCGGTATCACCTAAATCACATGTGTGTAGTCCCCAAAAACTAAGTGTTAAACATACGGCCCGGGGGCCCAAACCGGCCGGTCAGAGCGTCTAATCGGGCTTTTGGTTAATTTAAAACTGACAGAAGACACGAAGTGTAATTTCCAGTTTGTTTATGTGATGCATGTTTTTAACTCTTGAATTAATTTACAATTATATAAAAAAACGAATGAGGGGAAAAAATTGACCTTTTATTTAATGTATTTTATAATAACGATAAATTAACACACAAGCAAAAGTAAATAAATAAGTTCAGGGTGTTTTACAAGGCGAGTCCGTTCAGGGCGTTTTACAAGGCGAGTCGGTTCAAGGTGTTTTACAAGGTGAGTCAGTTCAGGGTGTTGAACATGGTGAGTCCGTTCAAGGTGTTTACAAGGTGAGTCCGTTCAGGGTTTTGAACATGGCGAGTCAGTTCAGGGTGTTTTACAAGGAGAGTAACAAAACCCAATGAAAACATCATGGACACATTTCTGTACTGTAAACAATTTTATTTAAATGTACAAAATCCAATTTTCCATATTAGTCTTCATCTTCCTCCTCCTCTTCGTCCTGATTGATCTGGAAGTAGCGCAGCTCGTAGCTTTCCTTGGTGTTGGCAACGACACGCAACCAGTCACGAAGATTGTTCTTCTTCAGGTACTTCTTGGTCAGATACTTCAGGTATCTGCAACAGAAAGGAGAACAGCATCAGAGCAGGTGTGGAGGGTGAAACGTGTCAGAGAATGAAAATAAACACTGAAGCTGTGTCCGAATGTCCCCCCTACTACCTACATAGTGCCCTATATAGGGGTCCGAATGTCCAGAGAGAAAAAAGTACTCAAAATTACCCACAATACACCTTGAAAAGTAGTGAGCATCAATGGTTACTAAACGGGTCAATATAGACCACAATGCACTGCGGGCAGAAGCTCAACATGGCGCAAGGAGGCAAAAAACATTTTTTATTGAATAGATATGCAACAAAGAAAAAAATACTACATAAGTAATAAAAAATAAAAATATGTACACACAACTTAGGAATTAGGGCTGCAACGATTAGTCGACGTTGTCTCTGCTGAGAGTTGCACATGCGCAATAAAGTCCACCAGGGGAAAAATATGGCGGCCGACCAGGGAACAAAATGGCTGCAGAGGACGTCAAAAGTCACGTTAAACTTACAAAATAAATTAATTACATGTGAGATTTGTAAAGCGGACCTTGCGTACCACGGAAGTACGTATGTGGTGCACGTCATCACTTACGTAGCTAATGTGTTGCAGCTCTTTCTGTTCGGCTTGAACGCCAGTCAGTGAAAGGCTGTAATCTTATACTGTATGTTTATCGAAACATCGGAAATTTGTTCAAAAGTCATATTACCGTTATTGAATAAAAGTATATTGCGATATATATTGATATTGAATTATTGTCCAGCCCTATGAGATACATAATCCGATTGGTCGACTAGTCGTTTTAATAGTCGACGGCTAATCGACTATCAGAATAGTCATTAGTTGCAGACCTATTTGGAATAGCATCTTGACTCGCATTGTGGGTGACGGCTGGTCGTCACGTGGTCTGCTGCGAGGGAAAAATAGGCTGATTCGTGTCCGAATCTCCAAGAGAATGAGTCACTATGTAGTGTGCTATATAGTGCAGCCCTATGTAGTGAACAGGGGGGCTAGAGCAGGGTTCTCCAATTCTGTCCTACGAGGGCCGCAATCCAGCAGGTTTTCCTGCTTCAACACACCTGACTCAAATCAATGAGTCATTGTGCAGAACTTGATTGACTGTTAGATCCATTTAATTTGAGGCAGGTCTGTTGAAGCAGGGATACATGGAAAATCTGCTGGATTGCGGCCCTTGTAGGACCGAATTTGAGAACCCTGGGTTAGGGAGTAGGGTGGACATTTGGACACAGCCTGAAGCTGACCCACAACCTCTCTGATTACTGATCTCTGCATCGGTAGCAGACTATAAAAACATTTCTTCATCCACGCATCAGGTAGTGATGTTACGTCTGACACAAAAGCCCCAAAGCCTGCATTGTGTAAAGGGGGCGTGTCCAAATAAAGTCTGAAGCAAAGTCAGTTTTATTTTCCTGAACATCACGTGACCGAAGATAAACATTACAGTTGCATCATTGTGTTTAAATTTCCATCAATAAATAGTTTAGTATGTGCAGTCCACATATTGACATGTGGACTGCTGGACATCAATGACCAACAGATGTCAGTCCTGCCAAACGAGCTGTTAAATGGGGCCTCGAGTAATGACACTTTCAGCGATGCAATTGGCCAGAAAGACAACACATTCATGGAGCTTCTTTAAACCAACACTAGCATCAGCCTGATGTTATTTGCCTCATTTAAATGACGGCATGTCAGACTGTACATGGCCGTATGCTCACAATTCTCCTGCGCCCCGATGTGCAGACATGTGCTCACGCAGGTGCGCACACTCCTACCAGCGGACAGAGAGCATGTGTCCCAAATAAGTGGCATAAAAATCAGGTAAAAACCAGGCTCTACAAGCTATCCGTCCACCCAGCAACAAAACTGAGGCACGGTTTCCAGCTACAGTTTCACCAACGTTGCTGCTCCATCGTATCTAACGAACCGATAGCAAAGACCGTAACTGCAGCTGGATCACAGCTACACCTTTCCAAGGCCCTGCTCCACTCTGACTGGTTAGTGAAGCAGCGTTCCCCTCATACCACTGGTAGATGACCTCAACTTGACAACATCAACATCCTCTCTTTTTTTCCCACCACTCCACATGCCGGAGATCCGGCACAGTGCCGGAATTCTTTAAGACCTGTGTCCTCAGAAAAACAAAATGAAAACAAAAAAAAAAGCAAATTGACCAGAAAAGACAATTAGTGTGATGACATATCTCCAAATATCAATTGTTGCCTAAATCTGCTAGAAGGGCTCCAGACTGGTGTGCCCTGATTTTTAGCAGCACGTTTTACTACATTTTAATGATCATTTTATTTTCATTACACATAGACACTGGTAATTTAAATTATTGTGAACAAAAATGAAGTTTAGAGAAATGTTTTCCCTTTATTTGTAGCATGAATATTAAGCAAAAAAAATAAAAACAGTGAACTGAACTGAATAAAACGCATACACAGGGTGAAACATGCAAACTCCACGCAGAAAGGCCACCGTTCGAACCTCCCCGAGCCAAAGCTCAAACCAGCCACCTTCGTGCTGCTGCTTCTTGCGTGCACCAGCGTGAACACGAAAAAAAGTTACATGCACTTAAGACTCGAGTGTACGACTGCTTGATAATGAGAAAAATGATAATCACAATTATTTCGATTGAACTTGATCTCGATTATCTAACATGATTAGAGAACGAAAAGGGGCGCATTTTAAGCGTTGTCTGTGGTAATCCAGACTAGTTTCTTTCCACCAGGTCCCAGTAGCTATTGTTTGCCTCAGACCAGCAGATGTTCTGCCCGGTGAGATCTGGAATAAACGAGACTGGACACGTTTCGTTCTCACACTGAAATCCGCGCCATATTCGGCTCTATGAAGCCATCGTAGCGGTGGCGAAACATTGGACTGTAGCCTGATCCCCATCATGCAGGGCAGGGAGAGACACGATTAAAATAGTGACAAGACGGCAGTGATACCGTTTGTCCAAGTTTCTTAAAAAAAGTTGTGTTTATAACGTTTGTTATCTCTGTTTCTGGGAGCTGGTGGATTATTTAGTCGCAACTCACAGAAATTTAACATTTTTCTATTTCCTTGTGTCGCGTCGTAAGCCCCCGCGTGCACGTCTACGTGAACGAGCGCAACATTTCACACGCACGAATGTGGTCCCACTCTAGATCCCTGGCAAGGAGATACACCGATAACACGGATATATAACCTGCAGATGTCATGACTGACACGAGCCAAAACAAACAGGACAAAATGAAAAATATCACCTACACCTTGGTGGTAATGACTAAATGATAATGTCTTAAAGGTTTATGCTGCAAGGCACAGGGTGTCCAACATCCTCAACTTCAAGGCCCTCACATGCATACCCTCCCCTGCCCTGCCATACCCCACACTACCCTACCCTGATCCATGGTATACTGAGCTGAAAAAATGTTTTTTTTTCTTTTCTTTTCTAGCAACCATTCTGAAAAATGTCCCAATAACCAGATTTGTTCTAACCACAAATTTAGTACTGTTATCACAGGTTGAACAACAGGTTTCTGCCACTCCACTACAACCACTACAGGAAACGTTTAACAAGGTGAGGCAATCACTGGTTTCCTCTTGTAGGCAATTATTTTAATGAATTGGTTTATATTAACCTAGTTATTAGAAATTGGACTTATGGGGATCATGTAAAGAATTTGTTTTAATTGGATTATAACTGGACTATAATGAATTGGACTGTCTGTAAAAGTGCCGAGTTGACTTTGTTGTTAACTGGCGCTGTGTAAATAAAGCTGAAAACGAACTTCAATCCTGGTGGAAAATGTCTCTTCTTCCGAAGGTTGATCATCGATTGGAACCAGGACTTACTTTCCAGTTCTCCCGGAATCGTTCAAATTTTTAAATTTCGATCCCTGGTCCGCCGACCGGAAGACAAAGCCGCCGAACACCAACAAAGAAGAATCCGCTGGAAGTGTTTGCCTCACCGCCCAGTGATTGTCTGCACTTGTGATTGACATGAATGACAGCCTATCATCACAGACTTTTTCAGGTCACATGGTTAATCAAGCAGGGAGCGCTTGTTATGTGTCTCCAGGTGTCCTGGGATGAAAACGCCACATAAAACAGTAGAACACGTTTCTTTTTGGCCCGAAAGGTGAGGAAAACAAATGTACCCAACAACACTGGGTTCACAGAAAGGTGAAACAGCTGTCGAACCGCAAATTTGATTTTACATATGAAGGAGTTTGCAGACACATTTATAAGGACTATACTGGGAAAATACATAACCTGAAATACTTTTCAAGTTGCAAACTATTTTTGATATTTTTTAACCATAGACCCTTCTGTGGAAAAGTAACACAATGGATGGATGGATAAATAGATGGAATATAGAAAAATACAACAGACACACTTAAGGGCACTTGTGAGATGAAAATATAATAATAGTAAAAGGGATAACAACAGTAAATGATTGTAGCAGCAACGGTAAGTGCTAATAATAATAATAAAAAAATTAACAAAAGCAAAAGTAATCATAACAACAATAGTAATGATTATAATACTACTACTGCTAATAATAATAATAATAATACAAATACAGTGAGGAAAGTAAGTATTTCAAACACCCTGCCATTTTGCAAGTTCTACCACTTAGAAACATGGAGGGGTCTGAAGTTTTTATCGTTGGTGCATGTCCACTGTGAGAAACATAATCAAATAAAAAAATCCTGAAACCACAATGTATGATTTTGTAACAATTTATTTGTTTGATACAGCTGCAAATAACAGTTTGAACACCTGTTTATCAGCTAGAATTCTGACCCTCAAAGACCTGTTAGTCCACCTTTAAAAAGTCCACCTATCACTCCACTTGTTATCCTAAATCAGAAGCACCTGTTTGAGGTGGATAGCTGCATAAAGACACCTGTCCACCCCATACAATCAGTAAGA
>JBAMHW010000015.1:30383485-30395037 GCA_037177495.1 Rhadinocentrus ornatus | reverse complement strand
CATCAGACCAGCAACGTTTCTCCATCTTCTATTGTCCAGTGTTGGTGAGTCTGTGTGAATTGTAGCCTCAGTTTTTTCTGTTCTTAGCTGACAGGAGGCTCCCGGTGTGGTCTTCTGCTGCTGTAGCCCATCTCACTTAAATCTCTTCTTTCTCATTCTGATGCTCAGTTTGAACTTCGGCAGTCGTCTTTACTGTGTCTACACGACTAGATGTACAGAGTTGCTGCCATGATTAGATATTTGTGGTAACCAGCTGAACAGGAGAAAGTGGCTGGTGAGTGTGTAACAATTTAGGTTTTCTATTGGTTTCCCTTCCAGACTCAGACTAGGTCACTGCAGGACTTTCCTCCAATTCAGTCATGCTTCTGATGGTATAGTCAGTGGAAATGTCCTGAGATCCTGAAGTGTTTAATCCTTAAAGAAAACCTGAATAATGAGATTTCAGAGACTTTTCTGGATCTCATTTATATAAAAATTTAACAGGTTAAATATTAAATTCTGGTGCAGTGTTAAAGAATTACTGACATCTAATGTTGGAATTGCAGGTCTTCACTTAGATATGTCCACTCTGACACCGTAGTAAAAATGGAGGCAGCTCCATTATATTAAATTATAATATTCATTTTTTTACATGCTGCACCTTTAAGCTACTGCTGGTGAAGACCAAACATATTCTCTGTGAAATCATCACCGAAGCAAAACCATTTCTGGATGTTTTGCGTAATAAAGACAGAGACTTTGAAATAACTATTAACTTTATTCCATTCCAGTGGTGCTAAGAAATTTTGCTCTGTGGATCAACGCAAACATCAGCCAGCAGTTCTGGGTCCGTAAAACCTGCTTTAAATGCAGCATATCCAAACCAGTGCCGTGCTGCGGCCGTTTCATTTACATTGCACTTTGCATTTATGCTACATGTGTCAGTGTAAACTTAAAAAGTCACAAACATCAGCTCGATAACTTCTTTTATGGATTGTGCCATTGATCAAACCAGAACTTCCCATGCTCTGCACGTATCCTGAGCTGAAATCAGTGAGGTGCTTTTATGCTTGAGTGCAGAACGGATTGTGACCGTTTTTCATGCTGAAACTAGAGCAGCTAAAATGCTAAAAAGATGAAGCTTTAGCATGCAGCTGGTTTAAACACACGGAGCTGGAGGCCAAAATCAACAACAGGTGTCTAATAACAGATATTCTTTGTCAAAGCTCCTATTATAAGTCACAGATCTGCTGATGTCCACGACTCGCCCCTTCAGACAAATCCTGCTCATAACAGGTCAACTGCCAGTGCAGTTAGGCAGGCAAACACACATTAAACTCACCACAGATAACTGACTCTTCCCGGTGCCATATGGAGTTTCTTGTTGTAATTTCTGCATTCCTGTTTGTAGCATAGACCTTATATAAAGATGGAAAACGCAAACGTAACCTCATATTTAGCCAAGTTTCCTTTGCCTTTTGTTTTTATCTAAAGGATCATTAAAGTTTTGAAAACTGAATCCTGCCCAACAAAGGTTAAAATGATGCAAGTCATTATCTGAAAGCTGACTGGGAAAAAGTGCATGTTTAAAAACAACCTAATTTCTATCATGTAATTATAAATAAATACCCGTGTTTAGAAAGAACAGGTTGAGCTAAAATGTTGGAAATATGTATAAATAAAATGTGAAAAATGCGAAACGATGGAGCTGAAAATGATGGTCCTGAAAAAGAGAGACATTGTGGTCATCCCCCACTGGTCCTGCACTTGAAGGCACCACATCATCTTCATACTCCCAACTTTACTGTTTTTGTTTTCAGGCGACTTCTACAGTTTCCAGCATCTTGTGTTTGGATTGCCAGATGACCAATACTTCTTAATTCTCAAAAGATTAGGGGCACCTTTCCAAAACAGAGACATGAAGCGAACATGGAAGCGCTAAGAAGTGCAGCTTGAAGAGCAAGTCAGCTTTCCTAAACCCTCTAACTCCAGAGCAGAAACATTTTACAGCCTGGTTATGAAACTCATTCATCCATCAAGACTTCGGTTTATCTCAGCAATTCAGGCGGTTTTTTTTCTAAACTCACCCGCACCCACATTTTAGAGTTAAAGGAATTAGCATTTAGTTTTTTATCACAGAGACATCTCTTTGAGCAGCAAAGGTCCAAGATGATTAACCTTGTCTGCACGAGGGCTTCCTGTACATGAGGCAGCATGAGATACGTGCATGTTTGCACACACTAGCTAGATGGGAAGCAGCAATGCTAACATGTAGCATAGCAACATGACAGGAGAAGCTCAGGTGAAAGACTACCGAGCGTTGGCATCCAAACCAAAGCGTTCAAACCCAGAGCAGTTATACGAGAATGTAAGAAAACCGTGACAATACCTCTGTCCACTTTAGAGCTTCTGCTAATCTCTCCACACAAACAAGGAGTCACATACAAGCAGACTCTGCTCGTTACAAAGATGTCTGTCTCATCACCGTGGTAAAAAGTTTGATTCCAGCTCTAAAAACCCTGCTAACGTGTTCTCCTATGACTGCCTTTGTTTGAAATTAACCATGAAGATCCTGCTGGTTTCCATGGAGATGAAGGAGGTTTTATAGTGAAGGATTCGCTCTTCCTATCATCACCATCTTGGGCTTCACTTCATTCTGGATCCTCATGGTGTCTCTAAGGTGAATGTGGGGCCTATCCCTAGATCCTCCTGACTCTGACCATTGATAGAGGTGTCCATCTTTAACATCATCGGCCGATGGCTTCCTGACATATTTACCTGTGTAACACCTCTATTAAAACACCTGGAAAACTGCTTGGGTTCACCTTGTTTTAGCTTCAGTTCCTCATCACACATTACTTTACGCATTCCTAGATGAACTGGGCTGCTGTCCTCTGGTTTCCACTGAAAGTAATGTGGTTTTCTTTGAGGAAATAATCATTTACATTTTCTACTGTGTTCCAGGTGAATTTAGTCTGACGCAGTAACACCTGTCTGGATTCTGACACTTCTGGAATTAATCTCACATGTCTGATCTTTCTGTAGAGATTATACAAACAGCCTTTGTAGTTGTGAAGATATATTTCATTTATTTTGGGTGTCTCTTTCAGGAGGCAGGAAAAAATAGGCTTGTCAAGGAGGAGTTAAATGCTGAATTCTCAAGACAGCCAGACTAGAGAGTGACAGAGTGGAGGTGTTATATCAATGTAGCAGGCATATTTATCTAAAGGTGAGGAACACTGGAACTTAAACTAAAGACAATCCTTCCACCTCCTGACCTACATCAATCTTCTATATAAAGTTTATGTTTAGATGTTACAAAATGCAAACTGAGACTACTTTGCTGGTTTGAGGAGACATCTGGGAATCCACTATGCTGCTACAGTAGGTAAGTTTCCTCACAGAAAAATCTCAACGTTCCTAAAGTCTTCAACACACTCCCAGATGAGTGTTTGGCGGCGCTGTGATGCACCACTTCAACATGCAGCGCGACAGGCGTGTCGAGGTGATGCTGATGGGAATGACGATGACACTCACACCTAAAAAAATAAACCAGTGGCTCAAAAATCTCAATCTCGCCACATTTAAACTAAAAAAACTTGAAGCTGAACCAAACCACGTTCAATCTTTTCAACTGTTAAAGTGAAAAGTTTAACATGTGATATCTAAACTCAATGAATTTAATACCGCTGTTGTCCACTCTTTACTTTTAATTAATCAAGTCTAAGAAGTAAAAACTACTTTTGTGATGCACAGCTGTATAAACATTTTTAATTTAGTCATAAATTATTAATTTGACAGTAAATTCTTAAATAAGAAAAGCAGCATTACCCAGTGGTCCCTGTAAAAGTGCAGTGTCCATCCCTCTGCTTACTGCTTTTACCTACTGAAACGACGTTTCCTCCATTGAAATGTTTAGAATGAGACGCGTTGCTGCATGGATGCTGTTTAAGTGGAACCCGGACTATTGCGACTCAATGTAGACAAGTACTGGATTGACATTAACAGGAGGTGACAGACCTTTAAGACATGGTAGTTTCAGCTATAGTGAAGAGAAAATATCAGCAGGGCAAAGATTTACTATAATTTGCTTGAGGGGCAAGAGTTTCGGTTTTAAAAAAAAAAGACCCCAGGTTAGAGGTCTGCACTCCCAACTGAGCTGATCTCAAACCAGGAAATGTTTCATAAACAAGTCCAGAGGAAGCAAAGTCCCAGTGCTAACTGTGGCAATTTCTTATTTGGCTTTGAGCTTTTGTTGATAACACAATAGGAATGAACTGTACCAGGTTCTACGCGGAACTCGGCTCATCTAGCATCCAAGGATCGGTTGTTTCTGCGGAGAATTCCTTCATGTATTTATTAAAGGTCCAGTGTGTAGGGTGGAGTTACATCTAGATGCACAAACTGCAACCAAATGGGTTTCAGACCTTTAAGTTCAGTAAACAATGGCAGCCAGAAAAGATGCTGAAGTGGATGTTTGGTTTGTTGTTTTTGAACTACTGCAGGAACATTGTGAACATATTTGGACATTAATTGTTTAATTTGTGGTAATGACAGTACAAAGTGTGATTTAGGCGTAAGATGCTGCCCTTTCTGCCAGCAGATCATCACATGTTACACACTGGAACTTTAACAGACACTAGAGGAAACTGTAAACATTTATTTATCTGCGTGGATTCTCTATAAAACTCAAACAACTCAGTTTTTTCCACTAAAGCTTCAGAAAACGTTATCAGATGTAGGACACCAGAGGGTCCAGTGCAGAATCGTTGCTCATCACAACAGGTGATAAGTGGAAACACCAGCATGGTCGGAGCATGCAGACAGAGATCAGTAAAAAGTAGAAGTGATAGAATACATGTACAGCAGAGGTTTTCTGTTTTTTTAAACTGGAATTTTGGAAGTTGGTAGAAAAACAGCAGCCCAGCTGCCTGCCATTTCCCAGCTGCCAAGGTGTCTGTCTGAGCTACAGGCTCTCAGCCAGCTGTTGGGTTTTACCTCTGGAGGGTAGCTGCCATGGCAGATGACACACACCCACCAGGTTTGACCCGCTTTGTTGCTTTGAGTCCGATACATCAGCATCCGGCTCCCAGGACTAGTTCACACGGATCCCAGAGATGAAGGGAAGCCCGGTGGGAACCCGCTTCTTGTACGCCACATAGTCCTCAGCAAAGAAATGGATGAGGGAAAGCTCCTCTTCCTCTATCCGCTCCCGGAAGAAGCGCCAGCTGGCTATCGTGTAGCCCAGGATGCACACCGGGTTACACAGCATGACCTGCAGTAGCCAGCAGTCTCATCAGCAAACAAGAACAACAAGCAGGGAGCATCTTCACAAACACAGAGACTCAAACTTACACTCGTGTCAAATTTCAAACACACAAACTTCTGTGTTTAACAGCAACAACGTCAATTAATTGCAATTAAATATTCTTTTAATTGCTCAGCACAAATTTTTAAACATCACCATAAATAATGCATTTGCTCACCTGTGTTCCTATACTCCAGTAGAACCAGCCCACATAAGACGGGTGTCTGAAGAAGCCGTAGACCCCGTTGGTGACTAGCACATGGCTTTGGGCCTTCTCATTCTGGACAATATGGTTGAAATTGGAACCGGCTGTCAACATGGCCGCCTTCCGCAGGGCTTCACCGCACAGCACCATGAGCAGACCCAGCAAGCTCAACCACTTCACCTGCTTCAGCTCTGTGACAGAGAAAGGATGGAAGTGTGGTGCTGAACTGAAACATGATGCCAACAGACATCGAAGCACATCACATTCAGTGTGTGAATTGTAAATGAGCCATTTGAGCCTTCTAAACATATGAACTACCCAGCAGAGCGAAGGTAACTTGAATTTTGTAATGAAAGCACAGATGACACATACAGAATCAGAGGAACTGCTATTTTGCATCAGCTTAACGCGAAGGAGCCACAGCCTGAACATGGGCTCAGTGACGCCGACAGTAGACCAACCTGGAACCGTTAGCTTCTCCACAGTGAACTCCACCCACGACGACACGGCAGCCAGTGTGTACTCCACACTGTGGTTAAGCAGGAAGGAGTCCAGCGACAGGCTGCGGGGGTTGATGATGGCCGTCACTAAGTACTCAGAGTAATGGAAGAGCGACAGGGAGCACATGTACCTGCAGAAAAACCCCTATTAACACACACAATCTGCTGCAAGAGACCCGAGTTAAAATACACAATTTTTACACGTACTGCTGTAAAATTATTTTACATTTACAGTCCATATTTGTAGCTGTAGCATTTAGTTAAATACGCATAGTTAAATATAGGGATATGTCCTCTAAAAGAGATGAAAAGAGATGACAGTACACATACCAGCCAAAATGTGTCCAAGTGGTTTCAGAGCAGCTTATAATTAAGCCACAGCCAAAAGTAATTCCCAGAAAACAGGCTCTCAATGCAACCTACAAGGATTCAGGACACTGGTTAATATAGGTCAGACTGCCACAGCGAACCAGCAAAGGGTTGAAACTGATTTAAGGAAACAGTTTAATTAAATTCCTCTGATCACTCGAGTCAAATGGAAGAAAACTGAATCAAAATAAAGTGGTCAGATTTCTGGACAGTTAAGTGTCACACCCTTTCCAGGAAGCATACAGACCTGTCAGTGCTTTGTATATAAATAAAGGAACATTTCTCTCGTTTCCTGTGAGAATAGCACTTCAGCTTTGCTTGACTTAGGTTTCTATCTTCGGCACATCACTGCCAGCTGTCTCTTCTTCAGCTAATAGGATTAACACACTAAACACAAAGCTAGTGTTAACATGCTAGGCGATTAAGTTAGCTTACTAAAGTTTAACCGGAGCATGCGGCTTTTTAGACATAACAGGCTGAAATGGAAGAAACACTTTAATTTAACGTGTTCTCTAGAATGAAAAGCAGGGAGTTTGTTGCCCAACGTCTGTGCTTACCTTGTACAGAGGTCCTCTGTATACGATTAGCAAAAGGCCGTTGACCACTGCAATGTGGATACAAATCGCTATTTTCCCAGATGTTTCTGTCAGATAATCAAAGACCCAGTCAATATGTCCGAACCAGATTCTGATCAACGGGATTAAAACTACGCTGAGTCCTAAAATAAAACCTTTTACACTAACTTTGCCTTCTAGCAACAACTTACTGCCTGCCATGATGGAAATTCCGTGATGTACCACGTAAAGTATCGCGATAACTAAACGGAAACCTCGTTAAGTCCGTCCTTGTACAATGATGCGTTCACTGTTCAACGTTTTTTGGAAGTATAAATATCAGTTTTAAACAGCGCGTTCCTTGTGCAAGCAAATGTTTACCCCCCCATCATGACTTTACCATTATTAATCAGTCATGTATAGTAGTTTAACTCACTTAACTGACGGATAAGCTAAAGGAGTTTTGACTTCTGAAAAGCAAGAGTGAGTTTCCAGTTGCCTATTAATGCAAGTCTTGGTCTGAACTAATTAAGAAAATGCCAGACAAAACTTAAAAATCATCGTAGTCAATCTTAGTTAACTAATAATAATAATAATAATAATGAAGTAATTTTATTTGTTGTGAACTTTACATTTAAAAATGTCCTCACCAAGATTCTCCAACCCCAAATCTGAATATTTTACAGCACTGCTGGCAGACAGAAACAGAAGTCACGAGGATAATTTCACAAATTTAAATTTAATAAAAACCATTAGAAAAATGTGTTTACATATTTCTCCCTTTCCATGACATTCATTTAATACAGAGCAGAGGAATTATGCATCACAAAGGCAGTTTTAATTATTGATGTACTCAATTTTAATGCTGAGCTCATCAGGATTCTTTTCTGATATTGTTAAAAAAAGACCTGTAATATTTTGGGTGATGTCTCAATCCTAAAGATGCACCTGGAAGAAAGAGGAAGCTTGCAGAACGAGATATAAGGGAGGAAACATTTTAAAACATGCTTATTTTACATTATTAAGTGCATTAGGAAAACATCTATATAATCTCACAAGCATCATATTAATTGACAGGTCATAATGACAGCTCTGAAGCCACATTATCTCGGTCTAATGCATACTTGTTATAGCAACTCCTCCATCTTTGTGTCTATGAGCACCTCCTCTACACCCATCTGTTTAGAGGGAGGGGCAGAAAGATGCAAGAGGAGAAGCTCCAGATGTATAAATTAGAAAATGGGATAAGGCAGATGATCTACCAGAACTTGCAGCATCAAGATCAACATCAAACCATCATGTCAGTGTCCTCTGAAACAGAAATCTCCCCTTCTGTACAGGATTTAGAACACACTTGCAGACAAGTCCAAAACTGATTTTACGTTGGCATTCAAAGATCTTCTTGCAGGAAAAAACAAAAAACAAAGAGAGAGCTGGATTAAAAGTTTAACTTCTGGTAATTCATAAAAAGAAAAACACAACATGTCCTCACAGAGGGAAAGAAGCAGCTCAAGTTCAACGTGAATTCTGCTCCATCTGTAGAAATTCATTCTTTAATGTTTAGATATTCTATTTTCTTTGGCTGCCTGAGAAAAAACTGGAAATCTTGCTTTGTGTCCTCAACGGAGATGAGAGAGAAGCTGGAAAAACAGACACAGACAGGATTAGTAGAAAATCTTTCATCCATATCAGAAGTAGAGAAATATTTAGGTTTGCTTTTTTGTGGATTTTACATTTGTTACTGTGTGTTAAGAAATTAGATTTTCCCACTCTAGTTTTACTCTAAATTCACTGATAAAATCCTTGAAAACATTTGGTGGAAAAACCACAAAAAGTGTCCAGGCTGCAGAGCACGCTGTTTGCATAAATCAGAGTTAACTCCAAAGTAAAGAACTAAAATTACAGCTGCACACAGCCACAACATGATATAAAACCTGTCTGAATGACTGGATTTGCCCTCACCTTGCGTTTGTAGCTCTTCGTTTGAAGCCGGGACGTCAGCGGATGATGCTGGCTGACCTATCAGAGCATCAAACATCTCGTTGTACTGCTTCTTGTGGTGTGGGCGAACAAACATACCGAATCCTGAAAACCCCCCACAAAATTCTAGTTAAAGTCTGAAACATTTAAAAGAGGGGGTTTGGGAGACGTTCAGTAACAGAGAGACTTACTTATCAGCAGGCTGAAGTTCTCGTCTCTCTCTGTGAACAAGCTCACCACTGTGGTCACCAGGCTCTCGTAGTTGTCTGTCTTCTTGTAGCTGTGAATGGCCTGAAAGAGCTGAGCTGACTTTTCTGGCCCGAGGGCTTTTTTCACATCAGCCAGGAAGGCAGCGTGGACCTCATTCTTCGGGGCAGAACCTGACGGAACAGTTTGTTTAATGAGCCCTCAGTGACGTTGTCCACTTTGAGTATAAAAATCTGCTGAATCCATGCTCTGGGCAGCGTTACTTCCTTCTTAAAAACAAACACTTCGTCATGTCATGGTGTGTTGTCTGCATTTGTATTTTTTATTTAGCGCTTTACAGTATACATCACATTCACACACACATTTAAGCACTGATAGCAGAAGCTGCCATGCAAGGTGCTCACTACGACCCATCAGGAGCAATTTGGGGTTCGGTGTCTTGCTCAAGGACACCTCGACAAGAACTCAACTTGGCTGAGGATCGAACCGGCAACCCTAGGGTTACAAGACGACCGCTCTACCCTGCCAAGCCACACCGCCCCCGTTGTAAACCACCACGTTCACCTCTAGATCTGTAATTTGGTCCATTTTCAGGGAGCTTAGTTATCAGTCGCTTGACATAGAAGAAGGAGCAATACTACCGGAAATCGCGGGGGCAGTGCCGAGCAGAATAGCTGACATATGACCAGCGAAAGAAACAAACCAGAGAAGAAGAGGATCAGGAAGGAAACAAAACAGCAGAAGAATGAAGATGAGAACAACTGTAGAAATTGCGCGAGCTTTTGAAGAACTGTATGCGAGTGTTTAAGGTGTATAGGACGGTTGGAAACAACTTTACAGCAATGCATTACCACCGCTGAAACTAACGTCGGCTCACGGGAGTGAACTCTGAACTTAGCACTGCCTAATAGTGGAGGAATTGACTTAACAATGGCAACGCATGGAAGTATGAGCACGGTGATGTCACTATTTACGTACGTGAGGGAGCATAAATGGGCCTTACATCATGGTCCATGTTTAAGTTATCTGAATGATGATTTTGTCAGATGATGTTGCGTTTATGTGAATTAGTCGATACTGGAAAAGTCTTCAGCATATCACTAGAGGGAGCTCAAGTGTCATTAGTGGTATACGTACCACAGTATGAGAACTATGGATGTAGTGGAACAGTTTAAAGTGCTTTAGTTTCTGTAGGAAGAAACTTACGAGCATTTTAAATGTTCAGTTTAGGTTAATTCGCTGCAACACGGACGCAACATACCAGACTCTGCCATCTGCTCTTTGCATTGTGTTTCTCCTACCAGTTGGGGGTTCTTTTAAACCACGCTTGTTCAGGTACGGTCCTCCTTTGTTGAGGTGCTGTGTATCGAGCTGACTGCAGGTAGACGAGGAGATGGGTCCTCCAGCAGGCTCTCTGACTGCAGCTGCAATGACACAAACATTTATGTCCCAACTCTTACACCTGCAGAAATCACAGAAAACATAAGTCCTTGACTTTTTGCACTTTTTCTTTAGTTCATTTAATTAAGAACATATTTGATTTGATTTTAATGACTGAAAATAACAGAAAAGGACTGTAACTTAACAGATAGGTCAGTGTGTCTTACAGCTCTGCAGCATCACTGCTTTTTGCTCATCCTTCGACAGCGAGTGTCCAGGTTTGTATCCGCAGCCCTGCCCCGTAAGCTCCTCACATTTCTCATCAAACCTCTTTTTGTGATGCGGACGAACAAACTGGTAGAAACCTGGACACAGTGGCAGCATCAGAAATCAACCTCGTGGAGCTGTATCAGTATCGTCCGTTTAAAGTTTGTGATTAACTGAACAATTATGACATGACCCAACAGAGCAGAGCTCTTCAGGGACAGTCGTACCACGGAGCAGACTGTGGGTCTTCGTGTCTTCGGTTAAGACGGCTGTCTCTGTCAGCAGGACGTCCAAATTGTCTGTCGTCTTGTACGTCTGCAGAGCCTGGACGATGCGGTCAAAGTTGACTTTGCTCAGTGATTTCTTCATGTCTGCCAGGAACTGCTTGGCCCTGTTGGCTTTCCCCTCCTCTGACACGTCCTCGGAGACGCTCAGTTTCTTCAACAAGAAGGAAGAAAAATGTTCTCACTCCATATAAAATCCACAACAAAAATAACAGCAACAAGAAGAGGAAGAAATTAATGCAATGATCCATCCATTTTCTGCCGCTAATCCGGAGTTGGATTGCGGGGGCAGCTGCCTAAGCAGGGAAACCCAGACTTCCCTCTCCCCAGCAACATTCACCAGCTCTTCCGGAGGGATCCCGAGACGTTCCCAGGCCAGCCGAGAGATGTAGTCTGTCCAGCGTGTCCTAGGTCTTCCCCTAGCCGTCCAGGAGGCAACCTAACCAGATGCCCGAGCCACCTCATCTGGCTCCTCTGGATGCGGAGGAGCAGCGACTCTACTCTGAGCCCCTCCCGGAT
>JBAMHW010000015.1:30348100-30363824 GCA_037177495.1 Rhadinocentrus ornatus | reverse complement strand
AGCTTTGGGATGTGGTGGAACGGGAGATTCTCATCATGGATGCAGCAACTGTGTGATGCTGTCGTGTCAATATGGAGAAAAGCTCTGAGGAAGGTTTCCACCACCTGCTTCCATCTATCACACCAAGAATGAATACAACTGCTGCAGTGATGCAATAACGTGATAGTATTACATCAACACATGGTAACTGCTCTGCATCAGTCACATCCTGTGTACAGTAGCTGAAAGTTTATAAGACTTTTCAAAGCAGTTCGACATCAGAGTTACACAGATGCAATAATCTCACCACATTGTGAGCTTCATCAAAGATGACCACAGCCCCGCTCAGCTCAATATTGTGCGCCCTGCGGCTCTGTGGAACAAAGGAAGAGAGCATAATGTTAGATTATATGGTAATATCCAACTGATCCTTCAAGTTTAGAGAAACCTTTTAGTTTTCTAACATGAGCCCAGCCACCTGCCCCTCTGAGTCAGCTCACCTTTGGATCCAGCAAGTAGTTGTACGGCATAAAAATGATATCTGCTTGTTGCTTTAGGGAACGGGAGAGGTAGTACGGACAGACCCTGCGGAGAAATAGATAATCAGAGTTGAAACGCACAGTGTGAGGCAGTTATGTACTCTACTCCAACCACAAACCAGACAAAAGCAAACTCACTTTTATTCTGTATGATTTTTTTATGAACTGGTTTGTATGAACAGTTATAAATTAAACTAATGATGACTTGTTTTAACTGGATCACAATGAATTGAACTGATTATGTATGTAAAGTGCCTTGAGATGAATTTGTTGTAAATTGGTGATATACAAATAAAGCTGAATTGAATCATTCAATCACTGAATCAGTAAGTGAAGTCAGGAACAGATTTATGTAGTGTCAGTATTATACTTTGATATTATATTATGATAATACTCCTAATGATAACATTTAAATAAAGACAGAAAAACAAAATATGATCGTCTTAGTCCTGTTGATCGAAGAAAAAGAAGAAGAAGAAGAAGAAGAAGAAGAAGAAGAAGGAGGAGGAGGAGGAGGACACTGAAATCTAAAATATCTTCATGTTATCCATGGAAACGTTTATCTAGAGAAAAATGTGATGAATGGCAACATGTAACATGGTAAATAGCTTTTTTGTTTCTGTTTGAAGTTTGATAAAACTAGTGTGTAAATATAAATATTTATGTCCAACCTCTGCTTGTTGCCAAATTTCACCAAATCCTCAACATCAAGAATCGAATTCACCAAGTCTTTATCAGTGCTTTTCTCTAAAGAAAAGAACAAACAGGAAAAAACGAAGGTGAAAAACATTAAGTACTACAGCTTGTTGTCTGGATGTAGGTAAAGTTTTAGTTACCGTCGACATTGTTGTAGTAGACACACGACCTGGTGGAAACTTTCCCTCTGCACATATGGACCTGAAAAAGTCCACAAAATCCCCAGATTACTGAAATACGGGCAGACTGGTTCGGTTTATTTCCAGCAGTGTCTTCACAGAGCTAAAACGTTGCTGCCATGAAGTGTTTCTCCTGGTTTTACAATCAGTTGCAGCATGAGGACAAAAAATAAAAAAAGGGGGGGGGAAATAATTTGAAAAGCTTCTTGGTACATGGTCCAAACCTTTTTACAGGACACCACCAACGCGACGAGCTTACAAATGATTCATATTACAGCTCACCTTGACGTGGTTGTTCTCCTGACGCATGACTTCCTGGTTAATGCACAGCTGCTCTCTGGACCCCAGCACACACACCTTTGGCCTGACTCACCAGAGACAAGGCAACATGGGGGTTATAATGATGTTAGACATTCTCCAGATGTGGCATAAAACTCATAGCTTGGCTTATTCTGACTGGCATCGGAGGTCAACAGGGTAAAGCAAGCTCAAGTAGTTACAGTAAGCTCACTCTGAATGCAGTCAAGCTACAGAAGCTTAGTAAATTAAAACTGAAAACAGTTTGATTACAAAAATTAGGTCAGACTGAGCCCTGCCTTGAACATACCATTCCATTACAAAAAATTAACAAAGATGCTCTGCCTTTTTTTCATGAATCTTAATTAACAGATATGTCTAAAAAAAGGAAAGAAAAAAAGAAACGTTTACCTGTATGAAGTGTTCTTTAACTCACTGATGACTTGAGCGAGCTGAGAGTGTGTCCTGGATGCATATATGATCTTGGGAACATCAGTGTAGTAAGCTGGAGGATGACAAGCACAGACACGGTAGATATTACAGTGATGCTGTAGAAATGAAGCTCAGTTTAACGTTTCTAGTTTAGGAACCTGTAAATGATTCTGTTCATGTGGTGCAGGAGGCTTAGGTGTGCTGAAAACAATCATGTTGGCAGCCTCACTAAGAACCTGACTGAATCTTTAAGTGTTTTTGTTGCTTATATTCAGCACAAAGACTCAGTGGGTAATGGCGATCGATGATACTAATCGAACATACTTGGTTTGTCCCCATCAGTGGCGGCCGTCCCCCAGGATGCGAGGGGTGTGTTTGAAAACATCTCCTCTCCGTGCAGCTTCTCTGCTATCTTGCGAGCAGAGATTGTGTCCCTGAAGTACTCCCTCCAGGCCAGGGTAGCACACAGCAGGCACAGGGTTTTACCAGTTCCTGTGGGACTCTCTAGAACCCCGTTCACTTTCTGGAACAAACAAATATCCACCATTTCAGCCTCTGCACTCTGGTTGTTCAGTCGCAGTCATGCTCTGATGTGTAATAACATTTTTATGGAAGCAAACACGTGGAAATACTTATAACGGGTATTTAATGTGATGTATAAATGTGTTTGACATTTATCACTAAAATATGAGATAAATTAATGCTTTAATAAATTAATTTAAAAAAATTATCAGTTTTCCACTAGAAAAAAACCCAGAGGAGCATGTCAAAAAAAGTTTATAAATCATCTCGCACTAGCTCTGCATGCAAAAAAAATAAATAAAAAAATTACACTAAGTAGCCGCTCTAGAAGTTGCTAGTTATTGGTTATATTCTTTTTTATTTTCTCGTTCTTTCTTTACCAAAAACTTCCATTTAAAAAAAGGACAGACTGACATAGATGGTCTCTAACAAAGCTGTTCAACTCTGGTCCTCAAGGGCCCATGTCCTGCAGGTTTTAGATATTTTCCTGCTTCAACACACCTGATTCAAATGGCTATTCATAACTTAACAGGCTGTCTGGTCCATTTTATTTGAGTCAGGCGTGTTGTAACAGGAAAACATCTAAAACCTGCAAGACGGTAGCCTTTGCGGACAAGACTTGGTGATCCATGTTTTGAACGTTTGCTTGCTGCAACACACCTGACTCAAATTAATGGGTTATTGTGCAGAACTTTACAACAAACTGTTGGATTAATTTAATTTAAATCAGATTTATTGGTGCCTTCTAGACCAATGTTTCTACCAGTAGGAACTCACCTGCTTTAGACATTGAATAACTTTGCTCATGTAGTCCCTCTGACAGTCATACGGAGGGAAGGGGAAGTTTATCTTCACTCCATTCAGGTTCAGTTCAGGCATTGTGTTCCCGTTGCCAACTGCAGCATCAACGGCTAGCTAATGACGCGAACCGAGTGTCTTATCGGACAGCTTTAAATTGCTGAAAATAGTTGCCAGTAGTTAAGCTAGCGATTAATTCTGAGTACGTTAACTACACTAGGAACTAGGTAACATAGGGTCAATTTGAAACAACTTCATAAACAGTGTAAACTCATCCTAACTACCGATGCTTCGCGCCAGCTGGCTTACAGTCTGCTGCTCATGCGCAGTATGACGCGACACCTGCTGCGTTCAAGTGCTCCCAAATTTATGAAGACATTACAGATTTTAAGGGGAGAAATTATCTTAACAGCGGTTGAAAATATTTGCCATATTACTCAATTTTACTGCCAAAAACTGGACTTGTGTAGTTATTTTTCATTATTTATTTACATTTTACATTTACAGGTGACCACTTTAATTTAGTTGACATCTATTTGTCAGTGTTGTAATTTGCTGTTAAATGCATCAAAGGACAACAAATAAAAGCAGAACAACCTCAGTAATACTTAAAGATTCATCCTCTAATCTCATCTTGAAATGAGTTTAAAATAATCTCAAATGAAAACCATTTCATATATAACACTGTCATTATTGCCAAACAAAAACTAAGACAAGTTGTTGAATCTAACATGATTCAGTAGCTTGTAGAAGCTCCTTTATCAGCAGTAAGTGAAGTAATGTTTTTTATTTTGGTTTTGTTTCTGTATGACTTTACCAGGCTCCCACCAGGTTGTGGAGAAATTTTGGTCCGCTCTTCTTCACAATGTTGCTTTGCTTCACTGCGGTTTGCCACATTTTATTCTGCACAGCTCTCCAAAGTTCTCACCACAGCATTTCAGTCAGGTTGAGGTCTGGACATCAGACCATGTCAACACCTTGATTTATTTTTTTTTCAGACCTTTGATGGCAGATTTGCTGCTGTGTTGAGGATCACTGTCCTGGTGAATGAGACTATTTCCAGAAGAATGATATGTTCTGTGGAGATGTTTGGGCTGATCTGAAAAGTCTTTCTCTCACAACCCTTCAAAATGTCATATTGGTTCAGTCTTTTTTCCCAATTGCACTGCCATGTAGTTTAACACAACATGCTAAACCAGAGTAATGTGGACTTGCATCTTTTCCTTTCTCATGTCAGATGATTTTATTCAAAGAAAATTTACCATTTACAGAAGTTAAATTCACTCATATATTCATTATAAATTGATTCTTTGAGTATATCTATTTTACTTTCCCTAGTGGAAAATCTGTAGTGTCATTTGTATGTGGAGATTTTTTATTTTCACAGCATTCATAGGACCAAGTACTGCAGCTTATAAAATTTGGTATTTTTATGTTTATTAGGAAAAAAAAAGTAATTGTCCACAAATAATTACAGAATCCAACAATTGCATTATTTATTCTATCATAGTGAAATACAATAATTAGTAAATACAGCAGGTCTGTACTGGGGATATTAGTCCTCTCCAGCTGTGGGCAGAACAATCTTGCTTGTGTCGTAGTAATTCTCTGCTATGAGCGGCAGACCTGCCTTTTCTCTTTCCTGGATGAGCTGCTCTGCCTCCCTTCTGGCCCACTTTCTCATTCTGATACAGACAGAAAACAAACAGACTGAGCAGGGAAATTTTACAGACTACACGTTCATAACTTTCAATGATAAACTCCTGTTTAACTGTCAACTCTGGAAACATTTAATCATGACAACAAAAAGGTGTTTAAATCTGGTATAAACACGAGTTAGCGTCCGATGACTCCAGGAGTCACAGCTACAGGTACTCTTACATCTCATTTCCCTGCTTTATATGCAAGTAAAGATGTAGTAGTCAGCTGTGCTGGACAACATGATAAGTTCATTCTGTTTTACACAAACTTCTGAATTACACAGATTGCAGATTAAGATGGAAATATGTCAAGGATCAAAGGTTTCATGTCTGAGAGTGACAAAGAAAAGCTGTTCCAAACATTTATCTTTAGCAGACTGGCTTACTGTAACAGCATGTTTATTGGTCTGGCTAAAAGATCTATCACAGGGGAGGCCAACGTCGGTCCTCGAGAGCCACAATCCTGCAGGTTTTCCATGCATCGCTGCACCAACACACCTGACTTAAACTAATGAGTCATTGTGCAGATCCTTTCAGGCTGTTGGATCCATTTAATTTGCGTCAGGTGTGCTGGAGCAGGGTAACCTGGAAAACCTGCAGGGTTGTGGCTCTCAAGGACCGATGCTGGCCACCCCTGATCCATCAGATGCTGCAGCTGATGTGGAATGCTGCTGCTCAGGTTCTCAAGAACAGAAAACTGGATCATATCAGTCCAGTTCTGAGGTCTCTATACCGGCTCCCTGCCCAGCCAACAGCTGGGTTTAAAATGTTGCTGTTGTCAGCAGCTGGATCATTAGCTAGATGTCCAAACACAGGGATGGTTTGAAAGCATGACTGAGGGTCTGTAGGGTTGTTAACTAGCCAGGATGATAATTCACTGGTAAGATTTTGATTCATGACCATTGCTTTGTTGTTATTTCTCAGTAGAGTTAACTTTACATCTTCCCAGAGGATTTAGCTGTGTTTGTTTTAATTCATCAATCTGCTTTTACTTCAAAATTATAGTGTTGGGTTTGGGTTAGTTAGGACAAACAGACCTAAAAGTAACCTTTTGACTAATGGCATCTAAACAAGTTCAGCATAATGATCAGGTTAAGTGGAGAAAGGATGAAGAATTGAGAGCTCACCCATGGTCTGGTAAATAGTGGATAAATGCTCCTCCAATAACGAGAGCCACCGAGATGCCAAAGAAGAAGCCCACCTTCATGTTCCACTCATCCTGTACTGGATCGTCGGAGAAGCCGTGGTAATCCGGATTCTAACAAAAAATAAAGGTTATATGTATTTTCATTGGAGACATGACAGGCTGCGAAAGGTGCTCTAAAACAGCTAAATTCAAGCTGAAAGACACTGGATCAAAATACACAACACAAGCCGCTTCTTTCCTGAAAAAAATAGATTTGAAACGACAACAAAGTTTAAGTATTCGTACGTTTAGCATCAAATTACAAATACCGCCACTTCAACGAGCATGCCAAATATGGGGCTTTAAACATTTGTAGTTGGAACAAACAGGAACCAAACCCGGAGCACTGCAACATGAGTGTTTACGCTGGAGACAGTTAGCTGTTAGCTGAAGCAGCTAACGAGATCAAACTTGTTTTTATTTAGCTGGATTACTTCGACTGTCAGATAACATCACGTGATTTTTTAAGATTAAAGTAAATGTTTTCTAAGACTAACGTTACAATGTTGTGATGGAGTATCATGGAGAAGAACTCACCTTGACATAGGGGCTGACCTCACCATGTCCTGACTTATCAGCGGTGGGGTGCAGCTCCGTCACAGCCGTCGAACCGGTGGCACTGGACGATTTTGACTGAGAAACAAACCGGGCCGGTGGCACAGAGAGTGACCGAGGCAAAGCGAGCCCGAAACGTGAAAGTCGGGACAACATCTTGCCTGTCTGTAAAGAACACTGTTCCGGAACCGGAAACAAAAACTCTTCTTCTTCTGTTAGTTTATTTGCAGTAAACTGGAACATTACCGCCCCCACGAGGTGGCCGGTGGCAACGCACACTGAGGAAGAGGTGGAGAGTAAAACAAGATAAGATCTTTTTATTTGTCACTCATCAGGGAAAAAGAAGGTGTTAAACCTATTATTTTATTGAAACTCGAGAACAAATGGGATGGCTTGGCACACAACTGGTTAGTTGTCATTGACATGAGCAGGCCACCCACTGCTCATGCAATAGATTGGGATGTGCTGTTCAGTGTGTGTGAATGTTGAATTGAGGCATGTATCTAATGCCACAGACCTGAATGATAACTGATGATTCTTATTTACATCTTGCTTATGTGTCACTATGTGCTGGATGTTCTAGCTCAAGGATGCACTGAGCCAGATGATTCTATTAAAACACAAGTTTTCAACATTCATAGCAGAGCTAAAACAGTTCAGAAGGTAAACAAGTATTAAAGTATTAAGTAAAAAAATGTTAACGTTAACAACAGTATATAAGCAATTATAGCAATTTCTTTCTTTCTTTCAGTGATTACATTATGTTTTCCGCCCTTTTAAGGGCCGCTCAGACTTGTGATGAATCCCCCGCAGAGCTCAAACTTCAAAATTTTAAAATGTCCTGGTAAGATATAAATATTAAAAGAGGTTTCTACAGTTATGTATGTAAGGAAATGAATGAGTGAGACTACATAAACAAACAAAATAATAAATAACAAAGAAAATTATATGTACAGGGTGATGAATTAAACATAAAAACAAATATTTAATCATTATTTATCATTGATTCATTAATATAAATTTTTTTTAAATGAATTGGAAAAACAAAAGAACTGATAGAAAGAGAAATGGAAACTACAAATAAAAATGAACTATAAACAATTACATAATTTTTTATTAATATTCCGTTTTACGTAATGGTTTTTTATATTTTTTCTCTTCTTAGGCAGCTGCTGTTTTTTTCTTTGCGATGTAAAAATAGATATTCTCACACTTATCTTATTAATTTGTTATATTTCCATATAACTGTTATTAATTTTCTTTGATATATCCACATTGTTCCTTGTTATCCTACTTGTTTCTCCATCGTAGTTTTACATCGTGTAATGTAATTAATGTAGCAGTATTTCTTAGATATTTGGGGCTATTCGGTGACTTTGTTGGGCTGACTGCAGCAGAACTGTGGCTGAGACTGTCGGATTATTATTAACATCAAATTAAAATGAAACGACACAGTAAAGTCAGACCTCTGATATTTTATATGCCTGTCAATTATTATATGCATAAATATTTTACTCGACAAGAATAAAAATCAGCATCTCACAATTATTTGCCAACGTTCCATGTATTTGTAATCAGTTCACAAACCCAACATCAGTTGCATTGATTATTTATTTGTGTCCAATATACAATCAATAACATTGTGTTTTATGATTTCAAAGTTAAAATTTTGTGCACGTACATAATTTTATGATAAATCAGTTTCTAAACAAATGCACATATCGCCAGCTCACAATCCAGCTAGTCCACGTACTTCGGTTCATGCCATCGAAGCCGTTAAAAATGAGGCTCAACAGCATGTCAGAGCGGTATCCATGACAACCAAGATGTTCCCAAAGACATGTGAATTATTTAAAACATAACCAAAAGTCATTTTATTCTGGGATAGACTTCAGGAGTTTCCTGCCAGAGTAAACAGGCCGCCAATTCAAAAGATGACAAACTCGCAAACACACCGTCTTAAGATCCACTTTCTAATTTTGTTCAGGTGCTTCATAAATGATCCCACATGGCAAACAAGAAGCTGGGAGGAAGTTTGGGGATTAATGTGCACTCCTCCTGAACCACTTACTTTATGCATGAGTAGGACGGCTAATCCAAAATTACAACATGAGCATGCAGAAGTGCAGAAGCTTGACTATGACCAGATGACTTTCGCTTCTTAGATTTGGAATTAAAATACTCTCTGCTTGTCCAACCTCACTCATTAGTTACATCTTACAGCAGCAAAACATTGTGAAAGACAAAGAAAAGCATGAGAAATCTGTGAATTATGCCCATATTTAGACGGCTACTGGGAATGCTAGGAAGCTAACACATAAAAATCCATGCTGACTAATCAGTTTCCACCGTTTCAACAGAAATTGCACGAGTACCATGAGGATTGTTCCAGGCCTGGATTAGCTGAACCATGTTAGAAGAACAGAACCAGGAGGCGCACCTTTTGGATCCTCTCTGCCATGCTACAGCCATCAGTTCAGGTCAAACCACTGAGCAAATGCAAAAGAGTTTGAGGCATGTGACCATTTTCAGAAAATAAATAAAAAGTTATTTTAAAACCATGAGACATAAGCAACATTCTGTAAAAACTTCAAATCCAAATTTAATTAAACGTAGTGAAGAGTTGGAGTATGTGGAGCAGAGGAAACCAAGAAAGTTCCGTTTGTTAACAGGACTGAAAAAATAAAAATGCTGATTTATTGCGGATTTTATCATTTTACTAGAGATGCAGTTTGGCTCAGCATAGACGTCGTGATCTCCGTTTTGGACCTGAAACCGGGCAGTAGCTCCTGTTGTCTAATCAAAAGGTGAAAAGAGAAAATTCCTGAACAAATACTGCAGTTTGGTTTGATGCATAAACAGGAAGTCCCAGATTAGGAGCCAGAGCACAACATTTCTCAAATCAGGACATTCTCCACTTAAACTATGTCCCTCGGCTTGTGTGACATCGCCATGGAAACAGATTGAAAGAGGACAAACAAAACAAACAAATCAAGGTTACAGATTTAAACTTATGAGGCACTTCTCTGCTCAAAGGCTAATTTGCTTCAGACGGCCTCGCATCATGTTTATTATACAATAATAACACACCAATAAATTAATGATATGGATCAATCATACAAGCTGGATTCAGTTAATTCCTTTTCATTAGAAAGCAAATACAGCAAACAGACTCTCATCGTGTGATAGCTGCTGTTGTTCATGAAACCATCCTCATTTAGACAAAGATTTCCACACCGTTATGGAATTAGAACACAGAAAAAATGATGATCTTTGGGAAACAGCAATAAGCATGATGCTAAAAACAACAACATTCAATTAAGAACTGCAAATTTATAACCATTGTAGTTTAAATTTCTAAGCCCAGCACAAGGCAGAGCACAATGATCTCCACAGTACTGCAGCCACATGCTGTCATGGTGTAACGCTGCTCAATGAGAAGATGTAGCTCTCACTTGTTAAAGAAAGATGAGCATTTGTTTGCGTTGCTCTATTTCATCACTGAAATAATGAGCAGCTGAAAACAAGAGGAGAGCCTGATACATTATGTCAGCTGACTGATGTTAGAGGACATCATTACGTCATGTGAAAAGCAAGTCATATCCTTCTCCACTTCTAAGGTTTCACATATCAGGACATCATGATGCATAAAAATGATCTGGTCCTTGCCAGGTCCTAAAACCTGGTAAATACAACCTGGACAACACTCAGCACAGCTGCCAAGTTCAGACCACACATCGTTCAGGGAAACTGAAAAAAAACAAGAGCTCCATCTGACTCTCCAGGCCTCAGTTAGCATGTTAAACCTTAAATGACTGAAGAAGACTGAACCAGTATGCCTTGTTTGGAAGGGTCTCAGGATAAAACCTCTTCTCTCTAAGAAGAACATGGCAGCACGGCTTGGGTTTGCAAAGCTGCATCTGAACAAAACACCAGACTTCTGGAACAAGGTCCTTTGTACAGACCAGACCGCAGTGGAGATGTTCAGTCCGAACGCAGAGGCAAGAACATATCAGCACAGCCACTGCACACCAACTGTCCAGCAAGGTGGTGGGGGGACGATGTTGTTTTTATCTTTCTGAGCTGCTTCACTCTTACACGCCATCATGTGCTCGTAGATCAGCTGATCAGATGCTTTAAACAGCACCGAAGACATGTTATAAGTCCAGAGGAGACAGAAGTTTCTCAGTTGTAGCCCCTAAAATGTTGAACAAGCGGCTGCAGGCCAGAAAGGCTCCTTCTCTTGCCGTTTAAAAAACTCATTTAAAAAGTCTCTTTTGTTGTCTGTGTTTTGTAAACACTTTCATTATAAATTTCTATAGCTCCGATGTGTTAATACAGACATGTTTAAATTTTCTTTTCCGTTTTATTTGCTTTTTAAGTCCCGTTTTTCATTTGTGCCATTTGAGGTCCTTATTTTCTCTCACATTTACTGTGCAGCACTTTGAAAACAACAGAACTGACCAAAGTGCTTTAGAAACAGAACGGTATGGTATTGTAGCACCACATGTGAGTCCATCTGTCCGACAGCTAAAGCTTGGCTGAAACTGTCTAATGCAGCAGGACAATGATCCCAAACAAAGCAGCAGATCTGCACCAGAAAGGCTGAAAAAGAAAAGAATCAAGATGTGGATTCTATTCTTTTCTATTCCGACATGATTCAGTCAAAGTCCAGACCTCAACCTGGTTGAAAGGATGTGGTGGGACCTTCAGAGCTGCAGAAGCCAATGCTGCAAACAACACTGGAAAGAAGAGTGGAGCAGAATTCCTCCAAAATCATGTAATAAACTGATCATTAAGAAATGTGCAAAACTTTAGAAATAAAGAGGACATACTTGTTTTTCACATGACTGTGTATTACTCATGTTTGAAGGTAAACCAAAAAGAAAGAAACGTTTTTATAAAATTTAAAAAAGCAATAAAAACTTAATGTTCTTTGTACATCAGCGCTAAATCCATGTTTGAAACACTCAGCTGCACATGCAGCTGTGTCCATATAAAGGCTGAGAGGATGAGGGCGTGGATTTTCCACTTTTGTTAGATGAAGGTGGAAAGCCTCATCTGCTCCTCAACAGTCAGATTTAGTAAAATAAGTAAGAGCAGCTGAGGAAATGTAACACATTGAATAAATCTACGCAGCGGTGACCGGTTGATTAGACGTCTCCCTTTGAAATGACTCATATTTACTCATTGCACTGACCCAGAATCTCTGATGTTCAAGAATCTCCAATCTCAGTTTTTTTCTCCATTTTGTCCCACCTTATCTGAGGCTCTTCTGCACTTACATGTAAGTAACCCCTACTTTACAGAAGCAACATTAAATCTTTACAAAAATATCAAGCTCATGGCAACAACATGATAGGCAAAAAAAAAGAAAAGAAAAAGAAACATTGATTAAATTTGGCTCGTTAGCATAAAGCATACATGGATGACCCATAAACTTTTCTGCGTTCAGACCATGGCCTGTATATAAAAAATGGACACTGACTTCCAGTCACAGTGAAGCTAATGCAGAAGTACCTTTAAGTGTAATACCACTGATGACAGAGAGGGGGCAAAGTTTTCTTTCTTTCCCAAAACTGGAAATGTAGATAATGTGGTTTAGGTGTCAAATATGGTTTTAACTATAAACTTAAATGAGCATGAGCATGCTGCACATGCTCAAAAGTTCCTTCATCTTGCATATTTTTGTAAAAACATTAAAGAGTAAGCTTATATGACAGCTGAATTCCCAATAAAGCTGCTCTGTTTATAATGGGACAAGGATGATGGTGCAGACAATCAACCAGGTCGAACTCTAACTGTGCATGTGACTGCACTAATGTTGCTGGTGGTCACTTCAAAATAACTAAAACAATAAATAATTCCAGACCATAAATGACTAATTTTTGTCCAGTAAGGTTTTGGGTGTCAATCTGTCTCCTACTACGGACCCCAAAGACCAAAAAAATAACAGATTCTGAACTTAAGGCTCAAAACAGCAGTTGAGTAACAGTGGTTATGTCCATTTTATATATGCAGCCTGTGGTTCAAGTTCTCCTGCTGATCCTGATATCCCGACAAGTTCAACTGCACAGCACTTTGGATAAGTAAAACATAAGATACGGCTATAATACTTTTTTTTTGTAAAAGCCCTCCTAGAGCATTGAAATTGGCCAAATTCTGGATTCCGTGTTTTTGACTCTTGGTATTTTAGTGCTGTAGTTAAGACACTTTTGTGGCTTACTGAACATAACATGAGCTTGTAAACAAAGATAATAAGAGCAACAAAGGCGAAATGCACCAAGTGGATAAACCTTTCAGGGATTTTGTAAAAGACAGCTTCGCCGCCTCAGCATCTTATGCCAGAACACAGAGTTTAACGTTTCATGCGTCAGCAAACCCCAGAACATGGTAACAAAAGAAGCTAGTTGATGCCCACATTCAGGACAGACAACATAATAAATGATGACTACAGATATGAGGAGTAGATGTAATCAGGCATACGCATAATGAGAAGAATATTAATGGCCCAGTTGAGTGACGGAGGTTGTCTGAAAAAGATCTATACCTCCAGCCGGCCACCAGGAGTCTACCGAGGACGGGAATCCAATGATGCATGACAGACTCAGGATGTGGGTGAAAGAGAGACTTGAGCTGATGGTGAAGGAATGGTCGTTGTAAGGTTATACGTTGAGTTTGGAGATGACGGAGGGGAGGCTAAAGGACTGTAAATGGGCCTGGCAGAGACTGCTGAAGAAGGGGATGGCTGAGCAGCCGTCGCCGTCGGTGAGTCTGAGCTAACCTCATCCCCTTCTTCTGAGTCCCACACTTCACTCTGCAAGTAGTCTGCAAACAAGGCCTTGGCCCTCTGCAGCACCCTGCTCAGGTTGTGGCGCCGCACGAGGCGATCAAAGTGCATAGCTAGCTCGTTGTAATCCAGGCTGTTCTTGATGATGTGATCCCGGTGCTCCAGCAGGATGGACAGACACAGGAACAGCATGAAGGGGTTGCCTTTGCCAAACTCCTGGGGAGGCGGCAAGGAGCACGGTTTGATGCTGGTGGCCTCGGTTTTTAGAGAACCGGGCGTGTTCACTGTGGTGGCAGGTGATGGAAGATTGTTAGAGTTTGACCTGCTCCCAGACAGAGAGCCGCCTCCTCCAAAGGACAAGATAGGCGACGAGAGCAAGGATCTACTCTGAGTATGAGAGGGAGATGTAACAGATGTTTTTACAGAGGTTGTTGTGGGTGAAGTGATCCCTGTAGTAGAGCTCATCACTAGGGCAGAAGAAGCCGTCCCTTTCGGGACAGTTCTTGTTGAGGCTTCTCTTCCATTGGGTGTGGATGAGGAAGCAGATTTTAGAGGTGACTCTGGAGAAGCCCCTGGCCAGCTGGAGCGCGATGCGGGAGAGACTGAGGAGCCGTTTTTCCAGATTGGTAGGCCACGGGGGAAAAGAGGGGGTGACGATACAGGAGACAAGCCACTGTCGCAGTCTTTGATGAGAGGTGTTTTTTCTCCAGGGTCGTCCTCACTGTCGACTGTGGACTGACGTGTTGGGATGTTGGGTACAAGCTCTGAAGCAACCGAACCCTGTGGCTGACCAGCATCCTCCATATCAAAGATGTCTTCATTTCTGGCTGTGTAGTATTTAAATTCTCCAAAACTCATTTGCCTCTCACAACGATGATGCCGCAAATCAGACTTTCCTATGGTTACTTGAGGAATACCAGATTCCCCAACCTCAACTCCCTTTCCAGTGCCCCCAGTTTGCCTGTCTCTCTCTTCAGTGGCAGGATTCCTGTTCACATCAGGTTCCTCTCTGGAGGGCCTCAGCATATGCCTCCTCCGCTGCTTCTCCTTTTGTTCCTTATCATCTTCGAGGCCGTTTTCAGTCACCTTCTGCTCGTCTCTGCTGGATGACGTTTCGTTGGCATCCAGCTGTGGTCCCAGCAGCTCCACCTCAGTTTCAGGAGGATCAGGAGGAAGAGAACTCCAAGTGACCTCCAGCATCCTCAGAGCATCGTCGAACGCAAACTCTCGCTTGAGCTCCAGAAGAAGCCAACGATAACAGAAGAAGAGGTCGTCAGCTCCTCGGGACACCAAGTAAGAGTAGAACTCTGGATCTGAGTACTGCAGAAGCAGCTTCAGATGCTGGAACTTGTTGGACATGAGCTGCCCATCAGGCCGGAAGTTCCCCTCCAAGCGTTTCATGATGCCACAGAAGCAAATAAAGGCATGCGCCTCGTTGTCCATGACCGCGAGTATAGGTGAGGCGATATCACTCATGCCCTGACAGTACGAGATCTGAAAAAACAGCAAAATTACCAAAGTTTACTCATCACAAAGACAAACTGTGAAACAACAAAAACAAAACATGTTTTATATGAAAAGTACTTGTCTCCAAGGAGACCAAAAGGCACAAGGAGTTTAAAACCAGATGTTTTATCAATAGCTTCCTCCATATCCAAGCCGTTTTATTTATTTCTGACTGACTGTACTTAAGAAATTTAGAACTACTCCAGATAAAATGCACCAAAATGCACAAGTACACATTTATTTTCACCTCATCAATAAAATACTTGACTTAAATGAGTAGTTTGTGTTGAGTGACATCAATAATGGTGCTTTTAGACTGCAGCCTGCAGATAATTCCTCAACTAATCTTTACAGGTGCAGCGTGGAACAAAATCAAATGTCAATAATTAAAACGGTTTCTATTGATATCTATCCTATTTTCACATTATACGTTTTTCAGTTGGCTGGTCCTGTGACTTAGTCAGGTGTGACACACACACACACACACACACACATATATACATATATACATATATATATATATATATACATATATATATATATAC
>JBAMHW010000015.1:30337006-30348000 GCA_037177495.1 Rhadinocentrus ornatus | reverse complement strand
CCAAGATTCACCGAACCAGAGGCAGAAGAAGTCCCAGTTCATGCTTCACGTTTGTAAAACAGTCAGAAAACATGTCTCACCTTTGCTAAAACGTTTCTCATTGTCTTTTGGGAGCAGTTTAAAAAAATCACGATGTTCTGCCATCTCCACGGGTTTAGACAGATAAAAAAAAAAAAAAAAGTCGTTTCTTTTTCTTCTTAACTTCCAGACAGAAAACGTCTCTTCGTGTTAATAAACCCGCTCTCTCCCGATTACATCAGACGCACCGCTGCTGCAGGAAGGTGACGTGGGCGCATGTTTCTGTCATCACAGCCAGACAGAAAAAAAACCAAACAACCCCCCCCAAAAAAAACCCAACTGCGCGATTAAAATATTTTAAGCCGTTATTAATCATTGCGTTAACGTGCCCAGCACTAATATATATATAATTTAACATGTTTTTAAATTTTAATGCCTATCAACTGACCTTAACCAAGGAGTAAACATTACCGTCTACAGTCACTAGAGGGCGCTCCACGTTTGCGATAACTACGATATTTGCTGCTCCTGTAACGCTGAAAGAATGAACTAAAGTATTAACTTAAAGACAACTAAGAAAGACTGAACAAAAAAGAAAATCCTATTCTCCAGATTCCAAACTGCAGGTAGTAAAATACGCAGCTGAAAACGCTGATCGAGCAGCAGTTGTTCAGAAAGGACACAGAGGATGAAGAGTTTAATGTCACAGTAAGGAGTCAGTGATGTGGAATGAGATCGGGAGCTTGGTGAACCTGCTTGCTTGTTGGAGTCGCCGGTTTAACTTAGTTACGTAGCCTTTTTTGCCTTCCAGGTATGTTCTTTATGCTGTTATGAAGCTGAAGATCAGGGTTTCCGCTACATAAATATTCACCTTCACGGCAAAATAAAAGCTGCCTTTAGAATTATTTGTTTTCCAGATGTTACAAATCTAAATTATACTGTATGAATGGATCCATGTGAACAAAGTCTACATTTACAGACCATAATAAGACTGCGAAACTACCCAGGAAATGTGGCACTTCTCTGGAATTGTCATTTTAAAAACAAACACTGGAGTCCGAAGAGGTGACAGAGCAGAGTAAAGCTTCGCTCCAAGAGAAGCAAGAACTTTGTCCTTGCTCTCGAAGTCGTAAGAACAAGAAAAGAGTTTGTCTTGGTTTGATCTATATATACCCCAGGAGAAGACGTCTAATTAAAAAACAAATTACATTTAATAAAATTAAACTTAAAACAAAGAAATATTGACTTAAGAATTTTAATTTTTTTTCCTGATCAGACGATGAGTCGTTTAGCAACTTCTAGGACTTTTAGGACAGCAAATAGCTACTTTTCTTATTGAGGAGTTGGCAACAGTGCATCTGAAGCATTTCCACTCAGAATATGCTGAGTCAGAATCTATAAGATTATAAGAAAATCTATAAAAGAAAAGATCTATGAGAATAACATAATAAGTCCATCTTGTAGTTTAAAGTTAAAGCTATTAATATTGAGAAAGGCAAAAGATTTGTTTGGCCTTTGATGGTGATTTCAAACTTCTTTGTTTAAAGGCTAATTTAGCCTTGCTAGATACAAATGAAAAGTGAATAATTTATTGTACAGTTTTTATTTCTAAAATGTTTTACTGGAAGAGTTTCATAGACTTGGAAAAATAATGTTTAGTTTTACAGCATCTGTTGTGGCCTTTTTGGCAGTTTTTATGAGGCTTTTATATTGTTTAAATGGGAATTATATCGTATCTACCAAAACTAGGAACTATATCGTGATACAAGTTTTGGCCATATCGTCCAGCCCTAGTTTAACTCTCTATGTCTCTACGAGGCATTTTATGATTGACATGAGGATGGTGAAAATCCAGTAGTTTGTGTTCTTTCGTTTTGGCATGTGGCTTTAAAAAAAAAAAAATCCACCGCATATTTAAACATGGCGCTCTTGCCGCTTTGCTCTTAGTACCAGCTCACACAGGATGTGATGATTCTTGATCCAGTGCACTGTGTCAAGCTCCACCCTTTTGGGTCAGATTGGTAAGACTGCACCCCAAAGGAAGGGTCCCAGAAAAGTGGGACGGTTTGGGTTAGATATTCTGGTACTCCTCCAGATTTTAGATTGTGGAAGCACAAAAAGTTTGTTACCGAACTGGACCCACTGGTGGAAACGGCTTTTGTGGTTTCTTTACCGGCTGTTACTCACGCTGCACCTAAAATAACTCAATTTGAATTCCTCTGTTTACGATTAAGAAGAATGAAAATTTGATTACCAATTTATGATCTTATAAAAAAGTGCCAATCAAACCCCTAAAACTCCCACAAAGTTGCCGGCCAACTCGGTGAAGAGCCCGACTGACCTGAGGATGTGTGATGGCGAACGTGGTGAGCAGGTCTGTGAGGGCGGTCAGGTGTGGGCTGTCTTCTGAGCCAGCGTAGTACGGATGAGCTCGGTCTGTCCTCAGGACGTCCTTGAGAACATTCCCGCGGATAAATTCCAGGTCCTCGGAGCTGACCCGAGCTGTCCACTCCCTCTTCAGCTGGTCGTACTCTCTCGTCTTCCTCTTCATGTAGTCCATTCTCTCCTGTCCGCTCAGTCCGTCCGGGTAGACATTCAGGAGGTACCGCCAAACCACCTGAAACAGCAGCACAAGCTACTTCTTACTGAAATTACACTCACAAAACTACTCAGGTACTTTCACAAAACTGTACACAAATTGTGACGTAAATATTCTAAAAAGAAATCCAAGCCTTCTCTTCAAGCCAAGAGTCACAATATAACTGGAACTTGTTTGATTAAACTGTAAATAACGACAAGGGGAACCACCACAAAACTCACAAACCTGCTAAAATGAACATTTACAAGCAACACTGTGGCATCTTGGTAGGACATGTTTATAAAAACAAAGAGGGAATAAACCTTGCGCAGTGAAGGCTCCACGCCGCCGTGGTAGATCCGCAGTCTGAGCTCCTCCGGTCGGGTCAACTGGCCCTGTCCATTAAGGTAGCTGTGAAACTCTGAATCACTCAGGGGGGGCTTGAAAGGCTTGATCTCCTCCCCGTAAGACCAGGTGAAAGCTTGCTGGACTTTGGACAGAGTACGTCCCACCTGAACACAAATCAAACAGACACGTAAATGACCGAATCACGGGAGGTGTAAAAGGAAAGACGGGGCACTTTTAGATTGAATGAGCATTTGAACAGGCTTTGAAGGAATTAGCATCGGAGTGGTAGTGCTATTAGAGCTATACTGGAAAGGAAAGATGATGGAGTCGTCGTTAATTAACTTTCTGAATTGCAAAACCTGAGCATCTGTTTGGTCAGTCGGGTCCGTTGTTTCCAGTCTTGCGATCTTTAAGATGACAGCATCCAAGCTGCTGAGATCTAGCGATGTTACCTGACCTGATGCTCAGGTCAAACATGTACTTAATTCATGTTTTATTCCCAGCTGAAATCAGCTCATTTCTTTCAGCTGCTGACTTTAAAAAAACAAAAACAAAACTGCAGCATTTGTCTTTTGTCAGCTTGACTGCAGTAATTCATTGTTCTCTGGTATCAGTCATGGCTCCAACTGATCCAAACGCTGCAGAAAGACTCATTACTGATACAAAAAAAAGGGTATGAGCACATCGTCTCTGTGCTTGCTTCCATCGACTGGCTTCCTGTCAGGTTTCGTATTGATTTCAAAATCTTCCTGCTCACCTTGAAAGCCTTAAATGACCCCGACATCCATCTCAGACTTACTGACCTGGTGTGTTTCCGCCCAACCACTTAGATCAGATGGCGTCCCAACTATCCGCAGACCACAGTATGTGATGAAGGATTTTTCCATTAGACATGTACTCAGACATCTCTCATACCTTTAAATACTCCCAACAACTTTCCTTTTTCAGAAGGACTTTGGTTTTGTCTGATAAATATAATAAATATTCTGTTAACATGGCTGTTTTTTTCTTCTTTTTTGGGTCAGCACTTTGTAACTTTATTTAGAAGGGTACTATATACAATGTCATTATTGTTGTAATAGCTTATATTATTATTGTTACCCTTTACAAATGAGGGCTTATGGTTTGTTTTGTTAGAAAATGTTAATCCAGTTAGTGATATAAACAGCAGAATCAGAGCTGCTCTGCTGGACAAACCATGTGATTACCATATTTCTAATTTAATCTGACCTTTCTCTGTGATGCTGTGTAAAACAATTCTCCGGTCTGTATAGCTATGACTATTTAAACAGAAGAGATGCATCTGTGGGAGGCCAAAACAAGATCTTCAGCTTGGATCATCCATCCGGTAAAGCCGGTTTCATTTTGTACCCACATCACCTTTGGCAAATTTGCTGGAATAGCACAATAGTTGGCTAAACAAGATAAAATCATACATTTCTGTCATAGCATTTAACATTTAACATTTAACAAAGCAATCTTTAGTAGCTGAAAACAATACATCCATAATTATAGTTTTATTTATTTTATTTGGAATAAATAGCCAATAGGTCTGAGGTATTCTTGTATCAGAGATTACCTAATCTAAAAAAAAAAGATCCCACAAATGGAGTCCTACACAATGTCGCTGACCTCAGTTCCTACAGTGTAGAGGCCATAAATGAAGAGAAAGGAAAGGGAACTTTCTCTGAAAGTTATAGGAGCAAAGAAAAGGTCCCTGTGGTCCTAATGTCCCTCATGAAGAAGAGTGAAGAAGGTGAAATGACCTGAGACAGCAGAGACTGGGTGAAGGGCAGAGCTGCAGACGCCAAGGACCTCGTCCTCTCTGCCAGAAGCTGCTCGGAACCAATCACGTCTTTGGGGCTTATGATGTCCCAGTCCTCCATAACAGGGCCTGCGGTTGAAAAAGAAACCAATTAAACAGGGACTGCTGGTTTAAGGGGGATAACAGGGTTTTTTGTGATGCCTGATTTTCCAGCAGGTTTGTGAAAAGTTATTACATTGTTTTTTTTATTTCAGCATGTCACAGCGGTGAACTGAATCCAGCCAAAACCACTTTATCTTCCTTATTTAAGAAGATTTTGACAGTTTTCCATCCTTACATTTACGTAGATGATGCTGCAGGATGACGGACACATCTGATATATCACACAATTAATCAGCAAGCAACCTGCAGAGAGGAGGGGAACTGAAACTAAAGTACCGTTAGTATCATACTAACGTTGGTATGGATGTTATCGACATTTGCATCAATCTGCCCACCACTAGCGTGGGGCTGTGATCTCTGAATGTGAGGCGGTCACTCAACCAGCGGGTAAAAAAAACTGGCAAAGTGTCATGGACAATGCCTCACGGTGATGACAGGAAGCAGATGTGACACATCTCTCCCGCACTCGTCCTGGAGGGACTGATTTTTCCATAAAGAAGAAAGAATTTAATTAATAAATAGGAACTTTTCAAATGAAATCAAGAGCAGCAATAGTCTAAAATCTTCACAAAGACACTAAATCTGTTAAAATGTGCAAATTATCTACAGTCTGAGCAGTGCAACACTTTCATTTGACTTTGCATTGATAAGTGAGTGACAGCCCCTTTATTTACTGCTCATTTGCACTGAATCTGTGCAGCCCAAAGCCTGTGGAGCAAGGCCAGGGACAGAGGACCTGACGCGAGGGAACAAGGGAACGTTTGTCAGTGAGCTGGATTATTTGCTTTCTCATCTATTTTCTTCAGTGTCCTTTGAGGAAAAACATGAAGTTAAAAAACTAAAGCACATCATCCAGATAATATTTCATAGAGGAACAAGCAGCAAAAGTGCAGCTTTGTGTCTTTTAGTTTCAACAAAAGAATGGCTAATGGCTAGCATAGCCACAAAGTGACTTTCTGTTTCCTGTGGTTACTCCGAGTATAGTTTGCAGGGTTAATGTCAGCAGTGACACTTGTGAGGATGTTGACAAAGAATAATCTTCAAAAAAACTTCTCTGAAACACTGAAGTGAACACAAATAGCCATCGCAACCCCAATGACATCAGCAGTCAGAGAGGCGCAACACTGAAGAGCTTCTCTGGAGTGATTAGGGACGAGAAACACACCGGCCTGCTTCCTGCTGAGCAGCACTTCATTCACAAATCACCTGACTTCAGTCAAATGGTGATCAACCCGTTTGCATCTCAGAGAAAAAACACTGCGCTGAGCTGAGCCCATCCTTTGTCACGTCTCAGCAGATAAATATGCTTCTTTGAGCATTTCTACGCTGTTAATGAACTCTTAATGAACTCTTTTAGCTGTCCTGATGTTTGACTTAACGTGTTGCAAGGCAGTAGTAATAAAAAATAAAAACAGCTGCTGTCAGTACATTAAAACCTCTGTAGATAAGTCTGAGTTGCGTCTTTAATGACCTTGTAGGCTGCATACGTGTGTGTGTGTATTTTGCCATTGTTCTTCTGGACAATAATGTTGCTAAAAAATGCAATAATGCAACAGCTTAATTCTTGAATACTGTGATGTGATCATTCTTTTGTTAAAATGTTATTAATTGGCTAAAATAATGTAGGTGTTCGCCTACTTACTCGATGTCACTGCTATGAAACATCTGTTTTACATCCTCTACACTCCAGGATGATCTGTGTCCTTACTGTCTTCTGAAGGTTTTACGTCCATCTTCAGCTGCAGAAAGGGTTTGGCTGCACTGAGGAATGCAACATCCAGATCCCAGTCGGACAGCAGGGACAGATACATTTCCACGCCGCTCCAATCTCGAGACAGGTAACTGATGCTGAAATTCCGCTTCCTGGTATCAAACACAGCCAGTTTAATATTAATAATGATGATGAAAAAACAAAGGCTTAGCCACATGCTGTCTGAGAAACGTTCAGGCAGGGTAATCCCTCCTACCCGTTCAGATCGAAGGCTCGGATAAGTATGTGCTGCAGGACCTCCAGCGACGTTATCTGAGGATCAACAGCAAAAGAGCGAAACTCCACAGGAAGCACGCCATCACATTTCTGAAAGGAATCACGTCACTACCTTTAAATCATGATGACTAACAAGTTATTCTGAGGGTAAAACATGGAACGAGGAGAAAATATTATTAGAAGCAACAAGAAATACGCCAGCAGCTTATAATTTAAAATATAATTTAATCTGATAAAAGATGAAAGTGACTGAAGTAACAGTCAAACGCGACCAGTATTTACTGACTGTGTTAGGCTGATAACAGATAACGCCTCTTGTGAATTGATGATAGCAAAGCTGAATAATAGGAAGGGTCAGTTTGTCCGGGGTGGGGTCATTTTCTGAGTTACATTAGAAGGGAATAGGTGCCTAGAACATGTGAGGAGAGGAAGACTGGCATTATGTTTTGGGTTTGTGTCCTTAGTTATGCATATGCATTTTTTTAATAATTTATTATATAGTCAGTCAGTCATTATCTGTACCGCTTATTCCATGACGGGTCGCGGGGTGAGCTGGAGCCCATCCCAGCAGTGTTTCAGGTGAGAGGCAGGTAGACCCTGGACAGGTCACCAGTCCATCGCAGGGCTAATTTAACTTAATTACATTTTTTTTTTTTATTTCATCCAGTATTTTTTTTAAGGTATGATTTAACATGGTTGTTCTTTGTTAGAGTTTATTTGTTTGACAGATCAAAAACTGGATAAAAACCTGAATGACAAAAACATGGGACTGATTTTCACGAGCTGGAAATAGACATCAGAGAAGAGACAGGAGGCAAGATGGAGGCTGAATTTGCCGTCGTTAGGGGGCACCAAAGTAAGAAAATCTGCCCAAGTTCAGTAGTTCTGCTTTAAAATGAAGAAATGTACTAACTAAATAAATTCCCACTGATAACAGATCACATGTCATTTTCACTAACGGTGGTCAAACAGACCTCAGAGCTCTTTGACCAAACTTCCACATGACTGTTTCCCAAAAAGAGGAAGCAATACCCTGAAGATTCCCGTCAGTGCTTTCTACCATTTCATGAGGATTTGGCTTTAGTTAAGACAGAATAAATGGACCCCATTCCTTTAGTCTTATAACACAAATCCACACTGGGTCATCATTCTTGGAAGCAGGTGTCTTGGAAGGTAACTATACCACACTACAGTGAATAATGTAAAAGGAAAAGTACTTTCCAAGGTTTTTTTTTGTACTACATTTATACTGGAAATGGGAATAATGAGTTAGATAAAAAAAATTGATTATATTAATAAGAAGAATCTTTACGTATTCATACCCATGTAGACATGGTCCCCTAAATATTATTATAGTCACTTTGATCTTTATTCAGCTCAGAAAGCTGAATCGGGTTTTCATAAGTTACAACATCCTGGTTCTGTCAGACCACTACAGGTTCCCTAAAACCATTAAAGCCTAATCCAGGTTAGTGAAAGCAGTTTCAGATGTTTGTAGAGTCAGAACAATATGGATCCAGTATACATCCAATTTAAAACTATAACCAGGACGCAGGTGCACACGTCAACATGAAGGCGCAATATTTTATCATTTTTTCATTTAATTTTATAACAACAAAGTACTTTTCTAAACAATATTATGACCAACTCACCGTGTTCTGCACAGCCTGGGTATAAATAAATATCGGTATTCCTGCTAATAATCTTTGAATTAAACTGTTTTCTATTAACGACAGCTTTCCATAATTAATAAGTACTGTTTGTTGTCCATATTAGTATTTATTTATCCTTTATGGACTGAAGAGCCATTATTTATTATTTTACTGTCAACAAATGGCCTCAGCTCCAGGTCACATTTGACGTCAAGGAGTGCTCGCGCGCACACATGCACCGACTCTGAGCAGGGAGGTGACGTCAGCTGAACCTGTGAGTGGTTCGCTGCTTTCACGACAGCACCCAGCTGGATATTTATAATGGCATTACACGGATAGGTGTCGGAATTACCAGTCTAACTCTCGTCCATCGAAATGACCCGAAGCAACGCTGCTTTACGAGGGTCACTAAGCAACAAATAAACAAAGCAGGGGACAACCAAAACACGCAGGTGGTAAGCAGCCTGTCGCTCTTGTTTGCGCTATTAAAAAAACACAAACAAAACGGCGAGTTTCCGGCTTTTGTCGAAGCCTTTCGTTAGCGGAGAAACGTGTTTAACAAAGAGAAAGCGGACAGTAAACAGATGAAGCGGGGCAACGGAGCTGCTGGCCGCCGATCCTCTTACCTTGACTTTGACACGAACCACCCCCCTCTCCTCCTCGCCTGCCATCTTAACGACTCCGTTTTGGATCAGGAAGGGTTCTCCGAGTTGTTTTGCTTGAATATCGACACCGCCATCGTTACATGGTGATGCTAGCACGGACCGAGTTCCTCCAGTTCACGATCTTCTTCTGCTTTGATTTTTACTCAAGGATCACAGCTGCGGTTGCGCCACCTGATGGACACGCGCGTGTCCTCAGTTTCCTGACATCACTGCCAGCTGGATTATCCTTCAGATAGAGAAGCAACACTTATTCATATAAAACGTCCTGCGTTGCAAAACATGCTCACACAACAAGTACAATAATATACAAAACTGCGAAAAGGCTTGAACCCAATTTCTTCATCTTTTTCTTCTAAGGAGCCAGAAATTCCTGGAATTTGCTCAAGTGGTTTTGATCAATAAGAATAAGAATAATGAGACCTTTATTAGTCCCTTACTGGGCAAATTGCTTTGTTGCAACAGTACAGGTGCAGTAAGCAGAAGCACACAGGTGATATCAAACAAGAACACACACACAAACAATCATTGTAAAGTCTGACTGGAGCAGGAAGGAAAGATCTGCGGTTTCTCTCCTTCACAGCCAGGATGGATCCGTCTGTCCCTAGCTCTCTCCAGAGCAGACAGGGCGTCCTGCAGGGGTGGGACTCATGGTCCAGCATGGAGGGCAGTTTTACCTGGACCCGTTTGTACCTACCTCCTGCACTGAGTCCAGAGAACAGCCCGGGACACAGCTGGACTTCCTGATGACTTTGTCCAGCTTCATCCTCTCTGTGATGCTGCTACTCCAGCAGACCACACCGTACATGATGGCTAATGCCACCGCAGAGTCGTAAAAGGTCCTCAGGAGTGCCCCCTTCACTCCAAAAGACTGCTGTCTCCTCAGAAGATAGACCTGCTCTGATCCTTCCTGTAAAGTGCATCCGTGTTGTGAGTCCAGTCCAGTTTCTTGTTTAGGTGAACACTCAGGTACTTATAAGAGCACTCTCTCAATGTCCATTCCCTAGATGGTCATCAGTGAGGGGACAGCAGATCAGCATCTGTGAAAATCCACCGCCATCTCCTTGGTTTTCCTGCATTGATAAGGAGGTGGTTTTGCTGACACCAGTCCACAAAGTTCTGCGTCAGTCCTCTGTAGTCCACGTCATTGTTCTTAGGGATCAGTCCGACAATCACAGAGTCATCTAAGAACTTCTACAGAACGCAGCTGTCCATGTTGTGTCTGAAGTCTGAAGTGTAGAGGGTGGAGAGAAACAGGGTCAAGATTGTCCCCTTGGGGACACCCACGCTGCAGGTCAGCAGGTGAGACAGAGTCCTGGGCTCTCACAAACTCGGGCCAGTTGGTGCCCGGCTGCCGGGCTTTTCCAGAGGAGCCAGAACATGGTGTAGCAGAAAGATACCACGTCTGCCACTTCGATGCCAATAGTTCTCAGTGCTTTCTGGTGCTCTTTCTAAGGTTGTGTTTGGATATTCTTCAGTCCAGTAATCTGACCATTAACTGAGAGATGTTTGTTTGTTAAGCCACATAAGACTGACCTGTGAAGAATTCTAGCATTAACAAGCACATAACTCAAGGGATGAACCAGGATTGCATCTACACATAATTCCAAGCACAGCAGTTTATTATTGATTATTATTTATTTATTTATTTCAATATGTATGTGTATTTCTTGTTTTTAAAAATATATAGCTGTACTAAGGAGCTGAGCCAAAAGACAAAGCCCTCGATTTACTGGTCGACTCCCACCCTCACCTATGGTCACGAGCTGTGGGTAGTGACCGAAAGAACGAGATCGCGAATACAAGCGGCCGAAATGAGTTT
>JBAMHW010000015.1:30322547-30336906 GCA_037177495.1 Rhadinocentrus ornatus | reverse complement strand
GAATGTGGCCGGAGAGAAGGAAGTCTGGGTTTCCCTGCTTAGGCAGCTGCCCCCGCGACCCGACTCCGGATAAGCGGATGGATGGATGGAATTAAGAAATCGGTCCAAATTGACAGCTTGGACCATTAAGGAATAAGTAAAGAAATAGAGAAAAAAAATGTAAAATAAACTAAAGTAAAATAATAAAATACTGTAAAAATAAGTTAATTAAAAATACATTTTAAAAAGTACATTGAAATTTATAAAAAATTAAGTTAACAAATGATGCAACATTAAAAATAAAAGACAGATTTGTATAAAATTTCAAAATTCAGAATGATAGAGACTATATTTTTTCTACATATGTTTTGAACCTTTAAGTGAATTACTGCACATGTTTACCATTTTCACACCGTATCGGGTGAATAAGGCTGGCTTTACATGTCCAAAAATGATGCTTTAGGTGCAACCTCTGTGTAAAATGAGTAAAAAAATGAATTAATAAATAAAATGAAATAAAAGAAATACATTAACAAAATATTTAAAAATAAATATAAATAAATTAAAAGTAAATCAAATAGCTACACGAAAATACAAACGAATTCAAATATAAATAAAACATATATCTGGACCAAGTATCTGTAACAGCTTGGGGGTTAGAAAGGGTTCATACAAATTTATGTTTTGTGAAAAATCACATTAAGGCTTCCTAAAGGAAAAAATCCTTGTACCTTTTGTTCTTCTAAGACTGAAACCATGTACCATTTTTTCTTTATTAATGTTTTGCTATAAACTTGTTTCTTTCTTTGCCTATAAATATATCCTGCATTTTATTGATTACCTGGACACAAGTATCACAGATGTCGTCAATTATGCTTGGTAAATACAACATATATTCTTTTAAGTAGAAGGAAGTTACTATATCATTCACTGGGCTCATAAATAGCTTTACGAGATACTTTAAATCACCGAACTGTATGGCTCCCAAGAACCAAAAAGCTAACAAAATTTCTAGTTGTATCTGTAAGGTCTTGATTATTATTATTGCTTTTTTTACGTGCTTTGATTTGCTGCTGTTGTGCTACTTCATTATTAATTTATTTATATTTAATAAATATAAATGTTACGTTTATGTTATATTCATATTTAAATTATATTTGCCTTGCTTTGTTCCTTTTCTAATGTCATGTTCTTTGTATGCACCCTGACTTGATGTGCAAGTTAAAACAGTTCAATAAAATAAGACAAAATAAGCTACATTAACTGGTAAAAATTTCAGGGCCTTTACAGAGTAGAGAATCCTGATTTTTGTGACATTTTCTTTGGACCTTTCCTTTTGAGGAGAAAGAAATTTTCGAGTTCCCAGTTTTAACCGAATGCAACATCAGGTCATGAGACTGTAAGCTTTGGTGCATGATGGGAAATGTATTTCTAAACTTCCCATTTCCTGTTCAACTTTCAACACAATTAATCAGAGAAAACTCAATCTCCCAGAAACGCCGTTGCTCTATTGGCTTGTAACTGTTAATCTGGAGAGAAAAAAAGTCATATTTATCAGGTTTGCTGTAGTTAATGCGGTTTAGACTCAGTTGGTAAAGATGCAAGAGACTCTGTAACTAGAATAATTTTTTTTCGCAACACCGTAAAGATAAAATGAGTTTTGTCAGGAAAGAGGAATGCAGGTTAGCTAATTAAGTGCTAGTTTCTGGCTAACAGAAGATGGAAGCTACTTGTTTAGCCTGTCTTTGTCTCTGTAAAACTGACATTAATATCAGTTAACTAATGCTAATAAATCTGATCGCCGTCACCAGAAGCTGAACTTTAATCCTGTTGGTTAGCTAACAATTCTTCACAGAAACTTTAGCGATGGAGGAAGTTGACAAGATTCTGATTCACGCCCTCAGACAAGTCGGCACGTAAGTAGCTACAACGGTGTTTTATTTTTTAAGTTGTGCATTCTGGCAAATTAACCATAAATTACATGAATGATGTCTTAGCTAGCTAATACTGCGTTTGATGGCATCGTCGCTGTCAGTCTTATGAGCTTAAGGAGGTTGCGACGGTAATGTCCTGTGTCTCTCAGGGAGGTGAGTGAGGAGGTGGTCAGCGTCAAGCAGTTCACCAGTGAGCTGATAGTGGAGGCGGTGGTGAGATGTGTGCGGGTGATCGACCCAGGCCTGGGCGGCGGGTTACCCACCTCTCTTCCTCCCGGCATGTCTGCTCGGTTCAGGGTGGGCATGAGCCTGGCACAGGCCTGTCAGGTATGATACCCAGATGTTTTCTTTGGTTTCTTTTTAGCATGAACGGAGTCATTTGACCTTGTGATCTGCAGCCTTTCTTTAACTGCATTTTCAGGGAGCATACTGAAGTCTAATCCCTACCTGCTCAGGTGTTCTGTCAGGCAGGTAACGGGAGATTTTTATTGATGTCACCAAAATAACTGAAGCTTCCATTCTTTATAACATGGCTTGAAAAGCAGAGCCACAGGAATTTTCCTCACACTCATTGAGACTTTTGGAGCATTCTTTCTAAGAACCAGCTGCATATTTGTCCCTACAAAACAAGCAAAATTGTTTCTAGTTTGGATGTCAGGCTTTTGAGAATACTGTGTATCTTTAGTCCTCCTAGTTGAGGCTTGCAGCGTTACATTTCATATTGCTCAAAGGCAATTGTCCCTCCTTTAATCACCATCACAGCCTGTGAAAACTGTTGAAGTTGTAGCACAAAAATAGCTGCAGCTACTTCCAGGAGTGGCAGAGTGTGCTAAGAGTTTATAAATAGACTTTGTGCTGATTGTGAGGCCACAGCAGTAAATCAGAGAAATACACTGTGACTTTCTGATTCACGAGATGTGCAGCAGCAAGTCAGATGATTACTGTTAGATTACCATACCTCATGTTCACCAGCTGGTAAGCAAGCAAAAGCTGGAGCTGTTTTGCGTTTGCTTCTTTTACAGTCACTCAGTTTTACAATAGCATTTTGTTTTGTTCATGTTTTTTATTCTGATGTTCATCTAAGTTCGGTATTGTGCGATGTATTGATGATTTGTGCTGCGTGGCTGATGGTTGTTTGCAGATTACAGTGCTTTGCTGTTGTGGTGTTTGGTGTGTTGATGTCGACAAGGCAGCTAATGTAGCAGCACTTGAGTCCAAACCAAATTTCCCTATCGGGATAATGAAGTGTATTGTTCACTTGTGATTGATTCACTCAGTACCCACTCATGACTTCACAGCTGTTTCTCTGTAATGTCGGGTTGAAGCCCACCAGTGTTCATAACGTGTCAATCTGCTGGTTTCCAGGACATTGGTTACAAAGGAGATATTGGCTACCAGACTTTTCTGTACAGCAATGAGCCAGAGATCCGCTCCCTGTTCATGTTCCTGGTGGAGAAGCTCCCCCGAGAGAGTGCCGAGACCTCTGACCAACCGACAGGTACAGAGAGAGACCGCCTGTCTGTTTATGACATCCACACAAATTTATATGGCCTCTCCCCAGAGAAAAGAAGATAAGCTGTCTGTATTATTACGTTACGTGGGCTGTTTCTGGCTGTCATGTTTTGGGTTTGAGACATTGACCCGCTGATGGTAACGTTTGAGTCACAGATCTGTACAGAAGACTGAGGTAGTAACGGATGCTTCGCACCTTTTCTTCCTGAGCACCAGTTGTCTTTTGGAAAGTTTCTGTGAATCAGACAGCTTTAAACATGCAGCTTTTAAGGGAAATTTGACATACAATACAGTAAATGAAAACTGTTGAGTTTTTTTTAACCTTAGATTAAATCATTTTAATCTACAGATGGCACACCCTCTTTTTTCATGATTGTACAGTCACCCAGGTCAGACTAAATGAACCTTTTGCCAGTTTTTTGGAGTGAAACAAAGGCGTATTAATGGATCTGTAAGAAAATCATGCACGCAAACAAAACTGAATGTTGCATTTAAGGATTATAAAAAATGTCCAGCATCAGGACACAGTAGATGAGAGAAGATCCTGGACAAGTCAGAACAAACGCACAGGTTGTTGAGATGGATCCAACCCCAGAATTCTACTGAACGTGACTTCATTGTGGCTACAACACCTGCTATTTTTTTCAGCTAATCATCCATGATTAAGATCCTCTGACTGCTCCACTTCCAGCCTGGTGCAACAGCTATACTGGCATGAAGTAGAAACTGGAGTCTGTAATGGAAACTAGAAGGATTTCGCTTTACTGCTCCCACATCTGATTTCCTGCTTGGCTCATCTGTGCTACATTAGTACAGTCTGAGTTCTTTCTTTAGCAATTTGTACTGAAGTCACTCAGTACTGATGTTTTCTCCTCATGTAGGTAAATCAGCGGTCCTCCAGAGAGCCATCGCCGCTGCGATCAAAGCCCAGCTGGCTGTTTCCTGGGTGCCTCCAAACTGCCGTCTACCACTGCACTGTGAAACTCAGGTAAGCTCTTCAAATGCTCCAGTAGCGATAAAAAACAAACATAGTAAGATGCACGATTGATATCCAGAGCGTATTCAAGCCCATCTTTACCGACACGTGATTTCTTTTTGTTTAGAGTCAAGGAGCGTTGCACAGCTTCTGTGTGCAGCCTCTCAGCCTACCACTCTGCACTAAAGGTTCTGGCAAGAAGCATCTTAAAGGTGGGTCTCCTGCTGCATGAAATCAGCTGATCTGTTTGGTTTTCCTTTTACATGTGTTAGGAGAAGCAACAACAGATTAATAACATTTCTTTGGAGATGTTCGGAAGCTCTGAAGGAACTGGAATGAAATCTGTGTTTTCAGAGGTGAGGGACTACCACAGAGATGTTCTTCCTCCTGTAACTGCCCAGTTTTCCAGTCATTCCTCTATGGTGGCGTCCATGTTGGAGCAACACACGTCCGAGTTGAGTGCGGCTCAGGAGTGGGACAACGAGTGGAAGAGTCAGGGGCTGCTGTCTCGCCTCACGCCACAGGTTAACATCTCATTTACAACAGTCAGATCCACATCTCACACCGATTTCACTTTGTTTTTACTCATATGAGAGAAGAAAGGGCAGAAGAAACTAAAAGTTTAACCCATACATCCATAAAGGCCGACGGAGTCACCTCTGCCTTTGATGATCTGGTGTTGTTGAACAGGAGTACCGCTCACGGAAGCTGACACGGCTCCGTAAACGCGTTGAGGAGCAGCTGCGTTCTGCTGCTATGCCGTCTCCTGAAAGTGCCTTCGGTGTTTCTCGCTCCACCTCCGACCTGTCTGAGCTCCTGCAGACCTTCAGAGGCTCCGCCCCCTCTGACCACATTCTGACCAAGGGCACGCATTTCACCCACACTCAGAAGTTCACCTTCACACAGGTGAGGAGCTCCGCACAAGCAGAAACGCGAGAGATCAAAGGTTTTGCGTAAAGCGTCAACTCTGCGTGTTTGTGTGCAGGAAGCGGCAGCAGTAACGAGCTCCGTGCTCCCCAGGCGTCAGTCGGACGGGGACGTCCAGCTCCGTCAGCAGGAAGAGCTCGCCTCCCTCCAGCAGCAGTCCCAGCAGCTCTGTGATGACGTCGACCAGCTGGCCGCAGACATGAAGCACATGAGTGTCACCAATACACAGGTAACACACAGACCTAATCTGAAGGTGATGAAGAGGCATTACTTAAACACGAGGTCCCACTTTGTAGGCTTAAACTTGAAATGTCATTTTGAGGAGCTGCAGAGTTTCTGATGGTTTTTTGCATTCAAATTAGTGCAAACATATTTATAGCAACACAAACACTGATTGTAACATAGAACTTCTGCATCCATCTGCCGTCCTGCATCATCTTCAACCTGTCTCTTCTCTGAGTTTTCTCCAGACAGTAAAAGTCCGATGTTGACTCTTGTCTTCTCTAGCTCTGTCTCCTTTTCTCTTTTTATTTCTTCCTCCAATAGTCTCCTATTCCATTTCTTTGATGAATTAGCCACAATGTGCATTCAAAACTTCTGTTAAAACAGTGATATCCAGATGTCTGTATGTGACCGTGCCATGAAGCAAAACTCAGGTGTCGTGTGATGTTTTGGGCTGAAAAAAACTAGAAAAGTGCAGTTTTCAGCCTGAGGACGCTGCAGAGCAACAACAGCTCCAACAATGTACAGAATATGTCAGTGTGCCATCAAAACTAGTCAGAAACAGTTTCACAGTTGGAACCTTGTGCACTAAACTTAATTTAGTAATCTGGAAGAAACATTTTTATTTTAATGGGATTTAAATTTAGCTCAAAAACATTACTGGAAACTACAATTGTTGAAACACCAATAAAGAAAAGACATATTTCTGCTCAAACGTTTACATCTGCTGAAATAATGTTTATATCTCCCAAAGTGCATCTTGTGCCTCCTCATCATGGATCTTCAGTCACAGAATTTTCCTCTCTAAAGCCCCGACTGAAGTAGTTTTCTGTATTTTCTTCCTGGTAGTGGTGAATAATGAATTTTTTTCACTACTTTGTCAGGTTGAGGATGACTGACAAGTCTTTTTTCAAATTCTTTATTTAAATACTTTTTGCAGATTTTGTTGAGCTTTTTCTTTCCCTGTGGCTCAGTAGCCAGCTAAATCCGTCCAGAGGTCTGAAGAAACAGGAAGTAACATGAAGTGAGTCTTGGTAAATACAACACAAAGATTGCTTCCTGTGTAGAGATGGCAATTGATGAGATTTCATTGATATGCCGTTATTAATTCTGGCTATCGATCCAATTCTTTATCGATTCCCTTATAAATTCCTGACCCAATTTTTTAAGAAGAAAAATGTCTTTAATATCTAAACAGAGTAAACTCTGAATTTAGAATCTCTGTCATCTTCACACAAACAATGTAAAGAAAGTTTATCAGATCAATAACATCTTAAAACTGATCTGGATGCCAAAACTGCAGATCTGGTCTGAAAAGGGTCAATAATATAAAAACTCTGTAGATGTTTACATGAAGTCAACCACGAATGCAATAAAATAAACCCTGACCACTGTATTGTGACAGGATTTTCAGCCGCCTGTAAGCCCCCCACTCCCACCCCCCACCACATTTATTCATTAACGCTGTTTTCAAATCCAACACTCGCAGAAATGGCCACATTTAACTTTACCTGCAGTTCAAATCTGTAGTGATGAATATGTCTTTGTGCTAAATCTTTATTTTAGATTCATTCATTTATTTAACCGCTTAGTCCATTACGGGTCGCGGGTAAGCTGGAGCCTATCCCAGCAGGGTCACCCTGGACAGGTCACCAGTCCATCGCAGGGCCAACACAGATAGAGACAAACATTCACAATCACTCCTAGGGAAAATTTAGAGTGACCAATTAACCCAACATGCATGTCTTTGGATGGTGGGAGGAAGCCGGAGAACCCACGCTTACACGGGGAAAACCTGCAAACTCCACACAGAATGGGTTTGAACCTCCCCCCAGGCAAGGCTCGAACCAGCAACCTTCTTGCTGTGAGGCTGCGGTGCTAACTACCACACCCCCGTGCAGCACTGTGCTGTAACTTAGTCAACCTTTTTTGGCCACGGGTCATTCTGACCGCACTGTTCTGTTGCTAAAATCCTGTCGTTCTGGATCAGATCATGTCGAGGTGTTCTGTAAAGGCTGGTATGCAGAGATGGATCCATGCTGGATTTTACATCATGCTGGACCTTGTAGGAATAAACGTCCACATCATGGTCCGATGCAAAATATAAAACGTCGCAATACATCCCCCTGCCCTCCATCCCCCAAGGTCAGCAAATTGTGTGGGCCAACTACATCCTACCTACATCCTATTAAAGTCTCCATGAAGCACATACAGTATACACACACCTGTGGCTACAACTGCTAATTTAGTGAGCTGCTAACAGCCTCCAGAAAGAAAAGGCAAGAATGTTTTCACCAGAAGGAGGAAAACTCACAGCTGGTCCGTGATGAACTCTCCGACATCCACTGGATCTGCACATCAGGCAGACCATCAGAGAGTACCTTAATCCACTAACGTAAGAAACCAGGAGCAGGGTAGTGATGAGTACTCCTCCTTGCAAGGGTATAGATTTGTCCTATGATCTGTTGCTATTTTTGGTCTTTACATTAGAGCATGACTCATTGTCGGATTTGTCAATGAAATGTAGCCGTGCTCTGGATCGCCTCTTCCAACAACAAACACTTTATTGTCTGTTTATCTGTAGTCAGTAAGCTGGCCAGCAGCTGTCGGCACCGATAGAGAGCCTTGATAAGCCTAATGACGCACGATTCCGGTGCTTTGGAAATGTTAGAACCGATTTCTGAGTGGAACCGGGTTTCGATTCCCATCCTTATTCCTGTGTGTGGTGATTTTTTCTGTAGGTGTTAGATGAGCTGAGGCAGAGGGAGCTGGGAAACACAGAAAAAGAGGAGAAGATGCAGGTGAAGAAGAAAACCATCGACCTGTTGCCAGATGCAGACGACAACCTGCTCAAGCTTCAGGTAAGAGGACTGATAGATGTTTGACAGCAGGTCTTCCGCCTCGGTGGGGGTCTCAGATTTACCGCCTCCTGCTCCTTCCTTCAGTCTGTGGTGGAGGCCAGCGCCAAGCGGGTGGTGCACCTGGCGTCTCAGTGGGAGAAGCATCGTGCGCCGCTCATCGATGAGCACCGCAGGCTCAAAGAGATCTGCAGCAACCAAGATGTGAGTGGTGTAACAGGATTGTGTGTCACATTGCGCGTGAATTTAGTGTTAATTTGCCCTTTTTATTCCACAGCTGGAGTCATCCAGAAAACTGTCAGACATCAAGACTCTGCATGAAAAAATCCGTGTGGCCACAGAGGAGGCGAAGAAGAAGGAAGAAACGTACAAACAGCTGGTAACTGAGAAGCTCTGGCTGAGATAAATATCTCCATTTTGGCATTTAGTTGATCATTGTAAACTTGTGTAGGTGCAGTTGCATATCAGTCCTATCTCTGTTCTCGTATTGCAGGTCACAGAGTTGGAAAGCCTTCCTCAGGATGTGTCCCGGTCGGCGTACACTCAGAGGATTCTAGAAATCGTCAACAACATCAAAAAACAGAAGGAGGAAATTACAAAGGTATTACATTCATACGGAGGCCAATTACGAGTAAAAAGCAGTTGATGCACAGCTAGTCTGCTTAGATCTGGTTTCTGAGTCACGCCAGTGGACTCATATTGTTGTTTTAATGTCTCATAAATGGTGTTTTGACTTTTCTTGAAGATTTTGTCAGACACGAAGGAGCTGCAGAAGGAGATCAACAGTCTGACGGGAAAACTGGACCGGACCTTTGCTGTGACCGATGAGCTAGTCTTCAAGGTACCAGAGCTCAGTTGTATGGATATTTTGCTGTAAGAGATCATTTGAGAGGTTCTAGTACTTACTGCCCTTCCAGGCGCTTCATACCGCCTACAAGACAAACTATTATTAATTCACATCCATTTTACAATAAGGGCAATACTAATATACGAAACATGGATGTGCTAATTAACTCACCAATTAAATGAGTCAAGACTAAAGTATTTGGCTCATTGGCTCCATATTTGGGTCTTTGAGTAAAGAGAATCAGTTGATCAGTAAGATGAGCCCTTTGACGTGCTTACACTTGGCACATGCCATGTGATCTGCTCTGAGTGTTTGGAAATACCTGACCAGGAAACTTCCTGGAAATGAGGGAAAGGAGCAGATATGTGGTAAGACCAGTCTTTCAATAAATACTCCTGCATTAAACCGTGTCGTTGTAACTGTTGCATCATGTTAGTGAATATAGCCAGCGGCTGCCAAACGACACGTAGTAAGACTTGGATGATGGATCACTTTGGTTTCACAGGTCAACCCCACACAAGAGTGGCTGGTAGCATATGAAATGGTGTGGAGTCCCAGAAACGCAACACAACCCGAGTTACACAAATTAGTACATGTCTAAATGGACAAACAATAGAACTGCATTTACTTTCAGCTCTGTGCAACTTATGAGAAGGCATAGGTCTTCACCATGGCAGCTGTCATTACAACACAACCTTATTTACTCTTGTTACTCACGATGCACCGGGATCTGAAGCAAACTATCTGTCTTGTACAAACAGCGTCCTGTATATTATCATTAGAAGGACCATTTTAATGAATCAGGTGCACAGGTGAAAACTAGATAAATAATTATTCCTTTGAATGTAAATCAACATAGTGAGAAATTAGAATAATTATTCAGTATTTAACAAGGAAATTTGTAGTATTGCATCAACAATTACAGAAAAATCTGATTAAAAAGATGAAAATAACTACAAAGCAAAGATGGGTATTTTACCGTGATGCAATTCCTGCTTCTAGTTTTAATGTGATTTGATTAATGTTAGAAAACATGCTGGTTGTCTGACAGCAGCAGGAAGAAAGGACGTAATATTGAAATAATTTAACACTGAATCCTCAGTGTTAAATAAAATAAATACTTAGAAGTGAAATGAATAAAAAGATGTACTCTTTTTTTCCAGCTCATGCGTTGCATTCAAATAGGGGTGTGATTATCTGGCAGAAAACTGAGGCGGGTCGGATCACAGCGGAGCTGATCCAGTCTCACACCAACGCTGATTCTAAGATGAACCAAAAAATATCCTCGGAAAGGAAGTTGTAATGTTGCAGTGCTTCAATATCAGTCAGAAAGGGTCTTTATTGCCAAGTAGGTTCTCGCATACAAGGAATTTGTCTCGGAGTGGTGGTGCAAAAACAAGAAAAACTGAACTACAACACAAAAACAGAACATACAAGAGTATTAACATTGGGTAAAGTATAAATAAAACCACAACAGAAAAGAAAAGGTCTAAACATAAAAATGTTAATAAAAAAAATCCAGGTCTGACTGGCATCATCCTCCACCAAAAAAAAAGAAAGAGTCACTTCTAGACAGCTGTGAGGAGATTCTGGTCCACCATCCGACGGCTCAGGAGGCGGAAGCAGTGCTGCACCAACACTATGTACAGTGGGGGGGCTGCTGACCTCAGGACGCTGTGGGTTGGTGGAAGGAATACTTGGAAGACCTTCTCAATCCCACTGACGCATCGTCCAATGAGGAAGCAGAGTTGGGGGACTCAGAGGTCGGCTCTCCTCTATCGCCGAGGTGGTTAACAAGCTCCTTGGTGGGGAGGCTCCGGGGGTGGACAAGATTTGTTCGGAGGCCCTGGATGCTGTGGGGCTGTCTTGGTTGACATGCCTCTGCAGTGTTGCGTGGACATCGGGGACTGTGCCTCTGGACCTAAAATAGTAGACTGCTCTGTTCTGACTAATAAACTAGTAGATTAGTCGTGCACATCCCTAATTGATTCATGAAATTTTTACTAAAACGTCATTCTATAGAAACATAGTGAAAGGTTTTTATACGCAGACTGCTTTCACCAAATACACCATCTCTCCTGTTGTGTTGTGTGAATGTTTCTGCTTCTCTTGATGTTTGGGTCATATTGGGTGGTGCTGAACAAAACGTTTTCCCTTTAAAGTAATCCCCTTTAAATAAGTAAAAATGATGCTGTATTTGCTTCATAAATACTTCATGTATTTGCTGATCCATCTTTATGGATGAAGTTGAAGTTCACTAAAGGCAAAATATCTGCCCTTATATCCTGTAAACTCTTTAATTGTTTTAAATGTGGTTTTTCAGCCATTAGTTCATTTCTTTTTTTTCTTGTTTTCAGGATGCAAAGAAGGATGAATCTGTCCGAAAATCCTACAAGTACCTGGCTGCCTTGCATGAAGTACGCCATTACTTCCTCATTTTTCCATTTTACTTGTGGTTCCTACCCGGAGGACAGGTTGACACATTATCTTTCCGTTATCTTCTATAGAACTGTAATCAGCTAATCCAAACCATCGAGGACACTGGCACAATCCTGAGGGAGATCAGAGATCTGGAGGAGCAGGTAGGATTGACACCTGTTAAGAGGCCCCACAGGCTGCAATATGCTTTGATTGTCTACACATGCTAGACGCTACAGAATTGAGCACCTTAGTTACATTAACTTGAGCAGAGTTGAGCTACTTCTATGATATTTTTTTCCTCTTAATAGTATGTTTAATGCTTTTATTGGCCTGTCTCAGATGTACAGCACTTAGTTTTAGCCGTGAATATCCAAGTCATTTGCAGCTGCAGCAGCAGATAAAGGCAGCTTCAGAACAATTTGTCACTTTGTTGTTTGCAGATTGAGACAGAAAACAGCAGCAAAACTGTGGGTAACCTGGAGAGGATTCTGGACGACTACAAGGCGATCCGACAGGAGAATTCTGCTCTCGCTGCCAAAGTCAGAGAAGGCTGAATGGAGGCTTTGGTTTGCTCAAGCCATGAACAGATGTGAATGGGACAGAAGCAGCACTCCATGTTGTTTCACACTGTGGAGACTGTGGTTCCTCAATACGGAGGCCTATTTTCTTTAGACACAAGCTGATTTTTGTACCGTGGAGCCTGATCTGGTATTTTAATACACATCACGGATGGAGAAGACGGAATCTGGGGCTTAGCTCTTGACCGTCCTTGCACTGGTTTGATTGTTGTGTGAAACAGAGCGTTGGACAGCAGAGGGCGCTGTTAGAAAATGTTTTCATAAGATATGGCTGTTTATAATTAAATCTTTGACCTTGAATTCTTAATACATGAATTATTGTTGCATTTTCAGACATTACCGGTTCTCTCATGATTATATTTGAACGTAAGTCGAGTGAATGGCATTTGAATGTAGTCCATTAAAAATGTTGTCCGATCCATCAGCAGAGTATTGTTGTATACATGGTACCAGTTTAAATAAAGTTGCCTTACATACTTGAAGATATTGTGATTTTTGCAAATAGTTATAATTATCTAACACTAATAAAACATCACAGATAATCAGACTACTGCACAAGCCTGAAGTTTTTCTTTGTTGGACACGGTGTACTACCGTAGAGCAGGGTTACTCAGTCCGGTCCTACAAATGCCGCAATCCAGCAGATTATCAGTGTTTTCTTGCTTCAACACACCTAAATCAAATTAAGTTGATCCAACAGCTTGTCAAGTTCTGCACAATGACTCATTCATTTGAGTCAGGTGTGTTGGAGCAAGGAAACATGGAAAACCTGCTGGATTGTGGATCTCGTAGGACCAAATTAAGTAACCCTGCAGTAGCGGATCGGATGAAGTCAACAATCATCTCCGTTGTTTGTATTCAAGATGAGCTGATTGTTTCTGCTTCATCTCAGCTTCTTCTCCATCACTGATACTCCCCACAGCTGCAAAGTAATCAGAGTATTTCTACAGATGACAGGACTCAGAGTTGTTTTGGAGGTCTGAGATGTACAATGTGAAGAGAAATGGTGAGAGTACAGTGCAGCTGACCATGATCTCAGACACACAACCCAGTCTTACAACCTGCTGTTTGTTAGCTACTCGTATCCAGGTGGTGGTGGAGGTATCCACCTGGAACCTGTGGAGCTTCTCACATAGCAGCTGAATTCAGTTGAGAAATTAAAGAACATAATCTTCAAAGTGCTGCCTGATTGATCCAGATGAGAGTGGGCTCTGCTGAAGCAGGTAGATGATGGTGTCTTCAGCTTCAAGAACATTACAATAAGCAAACTGTAATGGGTCCTAAAAGGTGCTGACTTGCTCATTGAAGTGAGCCAAAAACAGTCGGTCAAGGACTTTCATGATCTAAGATGTCAGGACATGGATGTGCAACTCCAGTCCTTTAGGTATTAGATGTCCCCCTGCTTCGACCTACCCAATTTAAATTAATTGGCTCTCCTCAACAACGTCTTGCAAAAATATCTGCTCAAACATGTTGACACATTTATGCAGGTGTGCAGGAAGCATCCAAAACCGACACGATTGTGGCCCTTCAGGACTGACTTTGCCCATCCTTTGGGTTAAGACAGGGGTGCCCAAGTCCGGTCCTCGAGATCTACCATCCTGCATCTTTTAGATGCATCTTTTCTCCAACACACCTGAATCAGATGAATGGCTCGTTACCAGCCTCTGCAGAGCTGAATGACGTGAACGAGGGAATTCAGTCATTTAATCCAGGTGTGGTGGAGAAAAGATGCATCAAAAAGTTGCAGGATGGGAGATCTCGAGGACCGGACTTGGGCACCCCTGGGTTAGGACAACTGGTCAATAGTCATTTAGGAACTATTCTGACTCAGGCTGGCGTTGAAAAGGTGCTGAAGAATCCTACATTCTGTAGTTGTTCTGAGCCGGTTTTCAGAACTGGATCAGAAACTATCTGAACCAGCCTTGTTTCGGTTCAGTTTCTGCTGTTGTTTCTTCACCTGACAGACAGATATGGTAAATGGTCTGTATTTATATACTTTTACCCAAAGCGCTTTACAATCTCAGAAGAGAGACAGGCTAGAGGTGGAGGCAGAGGACGTCTCAGGAGACAGACAGGCTAGAGGTGGAGGCAGAGGACGTCTC
>JBAMHW010000015.1:30289586-30304714 GCA_037177495.1 Rhadinocentrus ornatus | reverse complement strand
CGCTCTCTAACCGGAGCCCACTGCAGATGAAGGGCTAGCGCCACCATAACCCTCCATACAGTCCTAAATTCTCAACAATTACTATGATCGGTGGCGTGCACAGACAGTTTTGGGGGCGGATGCTCAAAGAAAAGTAAGGGCACCTTGCAGCTTGTGGAGCCGCCGGCTGCCTTAAAATAGCAGTGTGAGATTATAAAAAAACCAGCAACCTTATAACAGTAAGACTACCACCAGACTGTAACTAGCATGGCCTAACTTCAGCATACTACGTTGCAGTGTTCTGCAGACAAATTTTCATTGAGCTTTAAGCATAGTCAAAGTTTTAATAATAGCTCATTGAGGTAAATACAAGATTACTGCAAGTGTTGCAACAGTCTAAACCACCAGAAATTGATATTATTTTTCTATCCTATTAAATACTTTTCATCCATATTTTTATGTTTTTAAACTTGAAAAGGGCACTTGCTCGGTCCAGTGGACAACGAGCCAGTGTTCTAGCACTACCGAGTGTCTATCTGTGCACCACTGGCTATGATAAATTAAACAAATACATTCCCCATGAACATTATTCCTTGACATATGCACCTGCTGGCTGCCTGCTTACTTTAGAGTTCATGGAGTTGTTCATGAGCTACTGCCTGAACAAAGTGCAGCTGAATGAGGACAACAAAAATTGAGATCTGTAGAATGACGAACAAAAATCTGGCAGTGGTTGCACGATGCAACTGAGCTGGTTAGTAACTGGTTATTAAATTACTCAAGGTTGAGAGAAAGTTTTTTCATGATAAAACATAAAAAGCAGCAACAACAACAACAATAATAATAATAATAATAAAAAATGTTAATATATAATTAAATATATTAATAATTTTGAAAAGCATTTTTAATTAAATGCCTTCTCATGTACTGGTAATGTTGGTTATTTTCCAGAACAAATTCTGATTGACTGATAACTGTAGGGATCTACTAGCCAATCGGCTGGTTAAGTTATTTTAGAGCCCTGCTGGGAGGTTTAGGTGGGTATTAGAAATGATGACACTGAGTAATCCCACCTCTCATTCAGTGATTGGTTTCGTCTAATTTATTGAAGACCACTGAGGACTGCTTTAGATAGATGCTAAATGGTACATGAAAGTCCCTGATGTTTTGAAGTTTCTACAGAGGACGCTATAAAGTTGTTTCCAACCGCCCAGCACTGCCTAAACACACGCCTTTTTTCAAAAGCTCACGCAATATCTACAATCGTTTTCATTCTTCTTCTTTCTTTTTTTCTTCCTGATTCTTTTCTTCTTCTCTGGTTTGTTACCTTTGCTGGTCGCATGTCAGCTATTCTGCTCAACACTGTCCCCCGCAATTTCTGTGGTATTGCTTTGTCTTCTGCGTCAAGTGACAGATAGCCAAGCTCCATGAAAACGGACCAAATTGCGTTTGTAACCGACGCAGGAGACAGACTAAACTGTCTGTCTGTCTGTGTATCCGTCTTCTGAGCCGAGCTTTAATGGGCCTTTAGTTGGGTTTAGCTTCCTTTGTCCAAGTGGACATCTTTTAGAGTAAACTCTTTCTTAGAGGCCTTTGGGTCATGATGAGTGTCAGGCTTAGTTATGGGAAACGGTGAGAAGCCAATGAGTCATCAAAACCTTTGGGTAGCCCTGTGAGGAGGCAATGGGATATGGGCATTTGCTGCTAGGTTAAGACATGTTATTTATAATCTGTAGACTAAAGACCAGTGATCCATCGTCTCTTCTTCATAATGATAACACAACTATCAACAATTAAACAATAAATACAGGTTTCTTATAAGTTATTGATGTAGTACACCGAAAGATGCTTCACACTCACATCTGTGAACTGGGGTCTCTTTGAACCTCCATCCTTGTGCTGCAAGAACTTCTCTTCCTCCGGTGGGACTCTGCAAAACCCATCACACAAAAACAAACACCATACCTCTTCTTCTCTGAATGTTTCAATAAACGTAAATGATTGAGAAGTGATTGTAAGTCAGCAAACCCAGAGGGAACATACCCGCCCTCCACAGACCCATCAGCATCGAGGTGAAGCCCGTTTGAAAGCTTCTGCAATTCCATACCAGAAACAGGCTCCGCAGGAAGATGGAAAAGCTAACTAAATAAAATCTAGTAGCGTGAACTCTGAAAGACAAAGCACAAAATTAAACATGGTGACTGCTTGTGTGTATTTAGTATTTCTCATACTGAAACAACAATAATGTTTATTTAGTGCCTATCAACAGCAGATTTTCCCTTTGTTGAAGTCTTTGATTAATATCAGGACACATTTTACAAACCTTTGTACAAACATACATTAAAAAAAAAAATGGATTATGGAAAGTAGAAGTGTTTTTTATTGCCTCTGTAAGTGTCAGTATGTGTTCTTTTGCTGTAAATATTCTGGACAATTTGCTGCCGAACACAGAGTACATGTTGTGTAATCTCACATTTACAACTGGAAAAACCAGAAGCTTATTGAGCAGCTAGGGAGACATATTTTCTTCTTGAGTGTTGGTGACAAAGACTACAATAAAAGCAGAGAAAAAGATGAGACAACCATTGAGGAAACACTTTACTCTATTTGTTCTTTAGTCTTAATCATAACAATTTTTACTCTAACCAAGTAATTTTGATTTTATACACTAATGATGTTACAAGTTTCATTACATCGGAGTGGATCTTTAAATCATCGGTGCTGTGCAGATGCTGGAGCCACAGGTCAAAGACAAGACAAAGTAGCTGACAAGTGGTAGAAAGAATTTATACTTCAGGGGTGGGTCTAGAAAAGTTTTGATGGGGGACCAGGCAGGGGCACTGACCATGAAAAGAGGGCACAAGTGGGATATATGTTTAAGGTCTAGATTTTATGTAATATTGGACTGATTATTACAACTGAAGTGATCACCTAGAAAAACCTATTGAGCTTTGGCTTTTTCTGTGTAGCCACTAGGGTTGGGCATCGAGCATCGATGGGAACCGGGACTTACTTTCCAATTGTCCCGGAATCGTTAAAATTTTTAAATTTCGATTCCTATTTTCGATCCCTGGTCCGCTGACCAGAAGACAAAGCCGCCGAACACCAACAAAGAAGAATCCACCGAAAGTGTTTGCCTTACCGCCCCGTGATTGGCTGCATCTGTGATTGACATGAATGACAGCCTATCATCACAGACTTTTTCAGGTCACATGGCTAGTTAAGCAGGGAACACTTGTTATGTGTCTCCAGGTGTCCTGGGATGAAAACGCCACATAAAACAGTAGGGACACGTTTCTTTTTTTTTTGGCCTGAAAGGTGAGGAAAACAAACGTACCCAACAACACTGGATTCACAGAAAGGTGAAATAGCTGTCGAACCGCAAATTTGATTTTATAAATGAAGGAGTTTGCAGACAGACATTTATAAGGACTATACTGGGAAAATACATAACTTGAAATGCTTGAAATAACTTGAAAATTTTTTAACTATCGACCTTCTGTGGAAAAGTCATGATGATAAGATGATAATGTGACGTAATTACCACGAAACAGGTAGGAAGCTGTTAGCTGTGTTGCTAGCCATAGTGTTTTTTGTGTTTTGGTGTTTAGGAGTACTGTAAAATAAATTATATGGCTCGAATATAGACAATTTAAACTTTCTATCAAGGTATCACTTGGAATATTTATGTGGCAAACTATTTTTGATATTTTTTAACACAGGACCGTTCTGTGGAAAACTAAAACAATGGATGGATGGATAAATAGATGGAATATAGAAAAATACAATAGACACATACATATAGAATAGTAAAAGTAATGATTATAATACTACTACAAATAATAAAAATATATATACACATTACCACGAAGCAAGTAGGAAGTCCTGTTAGCTGTGTGCTAGCCATAGTGTTTCTTTTACTAACTGTGTTTTGGTATTTAAGAGTACTATAATAAATATTTGGGTCTCGATTACAGAGAATCTAAGCTTTATAACAAGGTATAGCAGGCCTATATTGACAAAAGTGTTACTGGAAAGGTTTTAGAGTTTGTCGAACTAAATGTCAACCGGGTCGCTGGTGACAAGGTGGGAATGATAAGGTTAAAACTTGTTAAGTTCTTTTGACCTTGACTCTTAGAAGAATCGGAATCGAGAATCGTTGGGAACCAGAATCGTTCAAATTCAAACGATGCCCAACCCTAGTAGTCACGAATGATGATTAATTAGGGCTGGACGATATGGCCAAAACTTGTATTATGATATATTTCTTAATTTCAGTCAATACGATATAATTCTGGTATCGATATAAACAATATAAAAGCCTCAGGAAAAACTGCCAAAAATGCCCACAACAGATGCCTGGAAAATTATTTTGCCAACTCTATGAAACTCCTCCAGTATAAGATTTTAGAAATTAAAACTGTACAATAAATTAATGTTCACCTTTAATTTGTATTTAGCAAGGCTAAATTAGCCTTCAAGCAAAGAAATTTGAAATACCATCAAAAGTCAAATAAAACTTTTACCTTTCTCCATAATAATAGCTTTAACTTTAAACTACAACATAGGCTTATTATGTTATACTTATAGATTTAAACAAAAGTGCTTCTATTAGGCTTTAAAAAAAGTGCTCAGAGTTGGTACAATGAACAAAAAAAAAGAAAAAAAAAGGGATCAACAATTGGTGAGTCATCTTCTGAATCAGCATATTCTATGAGTGAATGCTTCAGATGCACTGTTGCCAACTCCTCAATAAGAAAAGTAGCTATTGGCTGTCCTAAAAGTCGCTAAACAACATCATCATCTTATCAGCAAAACATAATAAAATTAAATCCTTCAGTCAATAGTTTCTTTGTTTTTTTAGTTTAAATTTATAAAGTGTAATTTGTTTTTTCATTAGCAGTCTGGAACATAACACAACACTTTTAACTTTTTTAATATTTTTGTCCACTCCATTAATAGACATTAATATCTGACGGCAAGCCAGTGCGGGATCATCTAGCAGCAGTTTTGTATTTTTCATTTCCAGCCTGGTGATTAAACAGAGCTGATCTCCTGCTCTAATGCAGCTGGGACCCACTGCTTTGTGAGGACCAAGCCTCTTCTGAGCGCTTTTGGACGAGGGAGGGGCCTGCCAGCACCCACTCCTCATAAAGAAAAGTAAACTATGTACATTTACGTCAGTCTCCAAAAGTCTCCAATTATACCAGAAAAAAGTCACCAGATCTGTCGCTAGTCGCTTAAAAACAAAAAAAGAAAGTCGCTGGAGGGGAGTAAAAACTCGCTAAATATAGCGATAAAGTCGCTAAGTTGGCGACACTGAGCCAAACCACTTCCGTACCACCAGTCTTATCAACTATTTCGTGTGCTTTCTCTTCGCTTGAGCACAGTTAACTGCTGCTGGGCTTGGTCGGGCTCGAACGCCAGTCAGTGAAACGCTGTAATCATATACTGTGTGTGTTTTGAAAATGTGTTCAAAACATCCCGTCATTCCACCACCGTCACCACTCCCCTGATCCTTCACACCTGTCCCTGCTCCGCACTCAAGCCCAATCATCCACACCTGTTTCCCATTAACCTGTCCCTGAATATATACCCCAGCTCCACAGTCACTCCTGTTCGGACCTCGTTGGAATACACATGGACTTTTTGGATTCCCCAACCTGGTCTCAACTCCCTGGGCTGAATGCAGAACTTCAGTACTCCAATATCTTGTCTCATGTTTGTAAGACAATTCGTGAATCCTGTGGTGCTTCTGAATGGATTATGGCCCAGGATTTTAACGTCAATGTAAAGTGTTACAGTAGTCCAGTCTACTAAATATAAATGCATTGTCACATTCTTCTATATCTTAAAATAAATAAATTTTGAATCTAGACTCATGATGGCATTGGTCCAAAAACTTATGTTGCTTGGATGTTTTATTTCTGTTGGCTTAATGCAGCAAAATGTTAAATTGCCACAAAGGAAATGATTTCATTTTATTTCATTTCATTTCATTTGGACAGTGAATAATAATGAATTATATTGTATACTATATTTAGCAAAGTACTAATTTCCATCCGTAGTCCCATAAAGGCGACACAGAGCGACATCAACCGTAAGAACCATGAAAAATAATGCAATAAAAAATAACAATTATAAAACAGTGTAAGACAGTGTACAGTAAATAAAGTCTCTCTAATAAAGTACAAATGTTCAAAGAGCTATTTAAGACAGAATCTGTCATAAAATTGAGTTTTCAAATTTAGATTTGAAGTTTTTATTACTCAAGTATTTGAGTTGAGAATAGATTTTAAAAAAAGTTGTTGCCATCCTGAAAATGCCTAATTGGTAGTATTTTAAAATAAAGTTTCTATCTTTTCCATCTATTTGCAAAAATCCTTGAAATAATTAAAATTTAAAAACAAAGGAGACTGAGAAAAGATGAACGTCATAGGTAGGTACAATGCACCTGAGAATGAAACTTCATATTGAAATGCCAAAATATTTACCAAATCTCACTAAAAAGCAACATCTCTACTGATAAGAGACTGGAGTGAAGCCACGTCTGGGCGCCTTCAGTTGTGGATATCTCTTCACTGTTGGCCTCAGTAACAACAGATTGAGTGATAACAGCTGAAACTGACCTCCCTACTCAAACATGACTGAGCTGGTTTCTCAGACATTGACATTTTGTACAGACATAGTCACATGGATTGTATTTGTAAATACTTTTGGAAGAAGAAGCACGTTTTCATGCTGGTTTTTATTCTGATCTGCGTTTTGGCCAGAAATAAAACAATATTTACTGCATTGAATACTTTTAAAAAAAACTTCATTGAATTTTTACACACATTGGATGTAGCTCATAGGACATAGTTGAATTTCAGTTTTGATTTTGTGAATCTGTAATTCCTGACATCACACGCTATAATATTCCTTCTACTAGGTAAATTTTTTTAATCATCCAACTATAAGCGATCATTTTAATTCTCTGTAGGAAGAAAATAATAACAGGACAATCGTTACAATTAAAGGTTTTCTGTTATCTCTAATGTCACTAAGTATTATCTAACATTTTAGGAAGCAGCTACATCCACCCGATCAATGCACCAATCAGAATAGAGTTACTTCACTGACCACATGTGTCTGTATTGAAGGATGTCCTTTCGGTTGCTCATTAATCAAATGTTTGAGCACCAGTTGCTCAATGAAAACCAGGATGAATTTGGAAATACAAAGAAGACTGTAAACCGGGATATTAATCTGCAAATAAACACAAAGTCAATTAACAGATGCTGTTCATAGAAATCCTGGAATGTAAAAATAAAGACTACTGGGATTGCTTATGATTTCTTTTAGTCCATGATATATTTAAAAGTACACTATGCCAAGTTTCAACATGCATGGCTGTTTTTATAGCAGGGATTTTCCTACTCTGTTCCTAAAATATCCCATCCTCACAGCACTGTCTTTAGAAAGATTTCTGTACTCCTAAAAAGCAATAACTCAGTTGCAGTGCTGTGAAAAGAATGCCAGACCAACAGGTGCCATCATCTCCTTTGTCTTTGTGTTATGGAGGATTGCAATGCAATCTATAGCCTTCTACCTACTGTACCGCAGGAACCACCTTGTGTTGAAGAAGATGACACTAGTTTCTAAATGTCTTGATTATAAAAGGAGTTGTCTCCAAGTTCTTTTTGAGTCATTAACAACTGCACGTTTAAGGCCAACGTGCATAGCAGCTATGTCCTGAACATTTGAAAAAGGCCTCAGTTTAATTATTTTTTGTTGTGAAGAGTCATGGCAGGATGCTGCTAACCATGCTTAGCTAGGTTAAGTGGAACTCCTAGCTTGACTTTTACCCAAAGTTAAAACATTCACCTCTTAAAATATTGCTTAACATGTATGCTGTGTTTATCTTGTATTTTTCTGTTCATGAAGTAAAATAAACAAATAAAAATCTGTTTTTATTAATGATTTTGTATTTCTCTTACTTTCTTGTTTTGTGGTGCACGTCACACAAACAGATGCGTCCACACGTGCAATCAATCAAAGCAATGGCAACACCGCACACTTGTTGCTGCAGCACCGTTACTTTTGGGTATTAAAAACTTTACAAAAGGAACAAATATAAGAAGCAAACTACAGCATCTGCGGTCGAAAAATCCAGGACTCTGGATCCACCACATCCACCTTCATCCACTTTTAAACCCACCTGGTGAAGTTAGTCACTGTAATATACAAGCTAATGTTAGCATCTATGTTAGCAACGAGCTTAGCGCCACTGCAGTTTAAATGTTTGCCTGTACTATCTTTGTATTGAAATAATGTTAACTTTATCAAATTGTCTCCATCGAATGTGTTAAGAAGAAAAATTAGACTTATTGAACGCGGTTTCCATAAAATGCTGGTTTACAATGATGATGTTGAACTGGAACCAAACTGGGATCAGACCCAATGTAAACAAGGCGATTATACTGGGTCTGTTTATTAGAAAAGTACAGTTGTTGCTGATTTAGGAATGTAACGAGATTTTTTGGACCTGCAAGTATTTGATCAAATTTATTAAAACATGTTTTATTTTATTCAATTTAAAAAAGTTTAAAATTTAAATATTTTCTGTACCCCCCTTTTTTTTTCTGATGCACTAGTACAGGGATCACCAATGGTGGACATCTTGGGCCACTGTCCTGTAGATTTTACAATTTTACCTGCTGCAATACACAAGAGTCAAATTATTAATGAGTCACTAAGAGGCTTGCGCAAAACTTGACAACAAGCTGTCATGTGAATCAGTTTTTTGGAAAGGAAACGTCTAAGGGCCGGGTTATACTTGCTGCGAACGCAAGCTTACACTCAGTGTTTAATTTGTAAAGCTGGAGGTCCCGGAACGCAGAGGGGGGGGGGTGGTTCCGGCGAATCCAAAGGGGGGCTTGAAGTAACGGAACACACACACACAAAGACACACGCACACACAAACACGGCCAATGTATTAACCCCTTTAAGTAAATCCAAACATCACTGTGTGCATAACAGGGCAATATTTGTTTTAATTTCCGAACGCTGGCCTGACAAAAAAAGAAAAAAAACAAACATGACCATCACATCAGCGTTTACTGGGTGCGAAATGTAAAACGATTAAACAAAATAAAAACTAGGCCGAAACCGTAACATTTCTTTTATAAATAGCTATAGCAATAGTATTCTTTGGACTATAAAGTTTTTTCCGTCTGAGTGAAGCTAACTGCAATCTCATAATCACTGGTGCCAGTGTAACCTGATCCTCTCCCTCCCTCCGTTTCTGTAGCCTAAAATTCACTTTAGAATACCTCTAAATTATGCAAACACAAGATTTTTTTTGTGTAACCTCAACGGGGAATATACAGTAACAAAACAGAAAACTATTCTAAACACGAAACAAACATTTTTTTTTTATAGTGACACAGCGGGTGGCGGATCCAATAAAATAGGTTCCGGATCCAACGTCGGAGGTGCCGGAATGCTTTCCAGCTGGATCCGGCTTAAATTAAGCCCTGGTTACACGTCAATGTTCCGCTTTGTTTGTGTATAAACTTGTTGCAAATGACGGAAGCACAATGCAGCTAAAATGCTCAATACTGGAGGTCACCACAAGGGGCAGTACACAGCACTGGGACTGTGAAACAGTGAAACGGTCAATCTACCGGTTAAAATGTATTTCCTGGGCAGCAACCCCCAAAATACTTCTAATTTGAATGTTTATCACTGTGCAATGAGGAGAAAAAAAGGTACAGATGCCGCTAGTTGAGGACAAGGTCAGAGAGACGGTCTTCAAAACTATCCCCCATCGTGTTTTCATTGGACCTGTCAAGTTCATACCCTTGTTCACATGAACGCCTCTAGTGTTAAAGTCAATATTGCACCTTGAGCATGCGGCACGTTACCTTGCGTCAATCCAAGCAGCCAATGTACCAATCGAACGCTAGGAACATGCGTCAGCCATGATTCGTACGCAGACGCGTTGCTAACAGCAAGTATATCCCAGCTCTAAAACCTGCAGGACAGCTGGTGATCCAACATAAAGTTCAGCATATCGGCCTTCTTCTCTACATTCAGGAGTAAAATGCTATGAACTACAGCACTAGTGTTTTACATTTCTCTGTGGGTCTAGATGGATTTTCACATGAAAAACTCTTGGATATTTTATGTGAAGAGCATATTTACTAATTATAGTAAATTTTCATGTTCATCTGCAGGTTTTCCAAATTCAGTAAAGCAAAGAAATTGTCAGAGGGAGAGGGACAGCGCATTTGTCAGTTTAAGCTAAAGATCAGTGCTGTTACTAAACGCTGGTAGATAAAGGCTGAGTATGAACTTAATATAGTCCTCTAAGCAGACCAGATGGCATATTACTCATTACAACTAAAAGTGGCTTGAGACTTGACTTGGACTTGCAAAAAATGACTTGTGAACATCTCAGTGTGGCACACAGGGTGGGAAAAAGAAATACATATAAGTACAACGTGTGCCTGAACAAGGCCCGCCCTCTTTTCCAAACAGGGAATGTGTAGATATACAGCTTATATAATACTGTCAACTTTTTCATGTGTGTTTCTTCAAATGCAGCATGTCAACCTCTAATGGAATCAGCTGAGCGTCATGTTTCCACCAAATTTAGCAAAACTTGAATTGTGTTTTTGCTTTTATCTGTCTTCTTAAATACATTTAAATACATCTCAAACATGCCACAGCCATACAAAAACTCCAAAGTTAACCACAATAACATGAATTCCTTGAAAAAAGAATAAGTTGGAAAATCAAAAGATAATTAATGAAAATAAGAAACTGAAATTTTATTATAATCTTAAGAAGAACTCCACTCAAGTCTATTTTTGCAACTTTAAGTTTATAGATTAAACAGGCAACCAAAAATCTGTTAACTATTTGAATCTGGAAAATAGCTGCACAACTTGTGCACACCAGGTTATTTACTTGATAAACTTGTCAAAATAGCAACTCAATGCGTCTCTCATGGTCCTTCACTCCTTCCTGAGCAGAACCTCTCAAGCAGCAAAACCACGTGGCAGCACAGCAGTCTCATCTCAGCTAGAAGGAAAAGGAGACTTACCTCCAGGAGCAGGCCCAGGGGATAGTTTGGATCGGAGGGGGGTGAGGGGGAGGGACTGTTCAGGTTATCTCCTGGGATCAGAGGTGCAGCTTGGAGAGGCTGAACGGTAATGTTGGACTGTTTTGGAGCCCAGCTGAGAATCACAGTGTTTCAGGGAGAGGTTGGGGAGAGAGGAGCAAACATGGGAGCAAGCAGAGAAGAGGGAGGGCTGCTGAGAATAACGGTTTCAGGTTTCTCATGATGTCAAATGTACAGGCACTCCTCTTCCTTTCTAAGAAAAACCCAGAAACAAGTTCTCTGCGACTGTGTGGTGATTGATGGCCCTGTGGGGAATTCAGAGGCTCCTATGATCTGCTCATGAACACTGGCCCTGTTGAATTGTTTCTGTTTAAACTCTCCTCACTCGCGGAGCTGTGGAAAATGTGGAAATGTGGTGAGGTGATCAGCTCAGTGTGCAAGAATCTGAGTCTGCTGGTGGGCAGTTTTGCAGGAAAACTGGAAAAAGCTGGCTGTTTAAGATCCATGTGGAAATTTTCCACAGATGGGTAAATATATAATCCAGCACTGCTGAGAAGAATCTGATGTGACCTGCAGCAGCCGGGCTGTTTAAATCAACAGATGGTCCAGCATACACACTGTCCCACAGCTACTGTGGAGTGGTGTCTCCATAGGGACACAGTATCAACCCACTGTCTGCTGATATGATCGATGACTGCTTTAACTATTTACGTAAAGATATAAAGTATACAGTTGTCTTTACTTTTGCAAAACTGTTCTGGAATCGACTTTCACTTCATTTTTATTTGCTTTTTCATCATAATTCAACTTTAAATCAGAAAGAAAAATAAGAAAAAACTGATACAAATAAAAAACAAAGTTAAAAAAAAGAGAGAACAGATTTATTTAAAAAACAAAAAGGAAAACTAAATCATATACCAACCAACAACAATCTTTATGAGTCCAAAACAGATCTGAAAGGAAAGTCCAAAGATCAAGCATGGACTATTGTTTTCTTCCAAGTAAAATAAACCCAACAACAGCGATGGAAAAGATGGAATTTCCTTTTCTTCTTTTTTTTTTAAATTGAAATTTGAGAACATGGTAAAACCACAGATTTAAATAGCCAAGGACAACACTTCTAAACACAAGTTATGAGTTTCATTTATTTCAAAACCAGCTGTACAAATGTCATATTACCAAGAGGCTTGAAATCTTTATATTTGTTTAAATACTTGGTTGTTTATGTGATGTTAAGCAGAGGTTAAAAGTAGTAAAGAAAACTTGACCACTTATTTTTCTGGCAACTTCTTCTTTTTCTTTTTTTTTTGTGTGTTGTAATTAAACATCAGCATTTCCAACTTATCACATTATCCAAAGAGGCTGGTTCCTTTCGGTTTTAGACAACCCCAATTCCTAAAAATGTCTTGACGTCGTGTAAAATGTAAATAAAACAGAATGCAATGAATCGCATAGTTCCAAACATGGAAAGTGAGACACTTTACTCTTTAACAAAAAAATATTAGCTCACTTTATGAGTTTTGGACACAAAAGACTGTAAAAGTGAGTGGCACTAAAAAGGAGCTGTTAAGGAACAACGCTGCAGCTCATCAGGTTAACCCCTGTTTTATACCGAGTGCGTGTGCGCCACGTTACGGCTGCGCCGCGGCCTCCGCTGCTATTCGCGGCCATTTTGGTCAATGATTTGTTTTACATCTGGTTCGCCGCAGCACGTATCAGAAGCGTCCCAGAAGCGCATTGTCGCGGCGCTCCGCTAAATTCACGCGCCGAGACTATTTTTGATGCTTCACGCACCCAGAATGCGTCAATTTCGCAGTTCAGATATGGGCAGACAGGAAATCAGACACCGGAGCAGTGTAAAAGCTTCCGGTATTTTCAAAATAAAAGCCCCAGTACAGATTTGCGCTTTTGAACCATGAAAATATTTTGTGATTAACGGTCAGGGGCTCTCAGTGTTTTTTTTTTTTTTTTTTTTTTTTTTTTTGTCATCATAGACGACGAGACGTTTATCCTGGAAGTGGAGAATCACAAGATTCTCCCCTGCTCCTGTCTTGCGGATCCTGCTAAGTGGACTGCACTTGGGCAGTATATACCGGTATAAAGGAGGGGTTAAGAGCACCTTGGAGAGGCAGAGTCTCTCAGAAGTAAATATGGGCAGAGATTCGATAAACTGCAAAAACTACAAACTGTGATTAAAAGCAAAACAAGCATGTATGCAGCCGTGTCTCTTTTCCCAGTTTTCCCTTACAGTGAAACTGATTGAGGTTACTTTGCGGTGAAGTCATAAAAAAGGGAGAAGGATTTTAAAAAATGAACTCATTAAGAAAAGTGCCTTGCAAAACTTTTGTTGGGTTTTAAAGTAGCTGAGTCAAATAACACCAGAGTCTGCAGTAATCATGGGTTAAAAGTTTGTAAATCAACAAGCCCCTGACATGAGTTAAGCTAATTTAATTTCAACTAACGCTTTTGCTTCATTCACCAGGATGTCCTAATAATCTGTCACAGACAAGAGAGACCGAAACAACACAATAAGACAGAAACTAGCAGAAACACTGTGATAACACTGCCTCAGCCCCCTGCTGAAGACAGTTTTTATTTATTTATTTTGGCATTGTGAAAGTAAATAAAACATTTTACAGAAAGAAGATGAAAAAAAAATAAAAAAAATAAATTAAAAACAAAAAACCGAAAGGGTAATGGCGGAAGCTAGTAGCTTGTAAAACGCCTACCCATTACCAAAACAATATTTCCAAATTACCATAACTAACAAAATTAACATTGAAAAAAGATTTACATCATCACCACAATTGATATGAGAGCAACATGTAAAAATATTACCCACAAAATCTTTTGCATTTAAATTTCCATGATACTTCATTATTATATAATTTATATACTTTCTTTTAAAGGATTTCAAAGTAGAACTAATTTTTAAATCATCAGAACAACTGTTCCACAGTTTAGTGACAGATATACAATGAAATTAACATTTGTCCGTACATTGGGTTTGCTAAACATTTCATTTCCTCTAAGTTCATAACGTTTCTCCCTCTTTTTCTATGGCCTCTGGTTATGGAATGGCAAATGATTATTATTAACTTTATACATAATTTGAATTGTGTTGTAATCTACCAGATCTCTAAACTTCAGTATGTGTTATTAAATGAATAATGGATTTGTTGGTTTACAATACTTTTTTCCTTTTTTTGTTTTACAAATTTTTGTTGTAAATTCCCTAAATCCCTACACAATAGGTCATATATGGAACAATCAATGAGTTAAATAGAATAAAAAGTGATTTCTGACACAGATAGTCCTTTACTTTGTACAGTATTGCAATAGATTTTGACATCTTGGTTTTGACATAATTTATATGTGATTTCCAGTTTAGTTTATGGTCTACAATAATACCTAAAAACTTAATTTCTGTAACTATGTCAAATTCATGATTTTTTATTTGAATTCTTTTGTAACTATTTTATGTACGTTTTGCAAGTATAATACATTTTGTTTTTCCAAAGTGAATAGATAATTTATTGACAACAAACCATTGGTTAACTAACTCAAACTCTTTTTTCACTGTATCCTGAAGCTGTTTTAATTTGTTTCTGCTACAAAAGAAAGTTGTATCATCAGCTAATAAAATGCACTTTAACAACTTGGAAACAAGACACAAATACAGTATAAACAATAAAGGACCTAGTACAGAGCCCTGTGGCACCCCACATGATACCTGTAATAACTCAGAATTCGTATTATTAACATGTACAAACTGATATCAGTTTTCTAAATAACTCTGTAACCATTCAAGTGCGACACCTCTGATTCCGTGACCACGTATTTTATCAAAAAGTAAATTATAATTGACCGTTTCAAACGCCTTCTGCAAATCCAAAAATACACCAACTGTATATTCTCTTCTATCAATTGCCATCTGTTATCTGTTCAGTGACATTCATTAGCTCCCGTGGGCTCACCACCTGCAGGAGGGGCCATAGGGGTCGGGTGCAGTGTGAGCTGGGCGGCTGCCAGAGGCGGG
>JBAMHW010000015.1:30244754-30264261 GCA_037177495.1 Rhadinocentrus ornatus | reverse complement strand
ATCATCTGCAAATAGCAGAGACCCAATCCTGAGGCCACCAAACCGGATCCCCTCAACACTTCGGCTGCGCCTAGAAACTCTGTCCATAAAAGTTATGAACAATATCTGTGAGAATAGGGCAGCCTTGGCGGAGTCCAACCCTCACTGGAAACGAGATCAAGAATCACTTGATCTAGTGTCCATGTAAACATGTCAGCTGGAATCTTCGATCAGATTGGTTTCAATCAAATAGATTAAATATTTGTCCATGTAAATGTAGCTACTGACACCTGAAGGGTGGCGGCATGTAACTTCCTGGGTATGTCTGCAAGGTGATGGGTAGTGCGATATAATGATGGGTGTGTTGATTCCAGAAAACTTTTATTTAAACAGGACATTGGACCTCCACCAACCTTGTTTGCATTGTAAATTCATCATTACCTTGCAATTTTAGTAGCAAAAAGAGAATAAATCCCATGTATTTCTTGCAGCAACTCTGCGGTCCCTACGTCTTTATCATCTTCACAGTTCTGCTGCTCGGCTTCTTTGTCTTCACCTACTTCAAGGTGCCGGAAACTAAAGGCCGCACCTTTGAGGAGATTGCAGCAGGTTTCCGCCATTCTGCTGGTCAGGGTGCCGACAAGTACTCGGCCACCGAAGAGTTCAACACACTCAGGGGAGACGACCCTGACCTCTAAATGCTGCCGTATGCCAACATGCATTCAAGCAGCAAAATAACAAATCGTGGTTTTTGATGTTTAGTGTTGAAGTTATGATGTTATGGCGTTGGATTCGAGGTTAACACAGACTCTTGTATGATGTTTTCATTCACTGCCTCAGCATCTGAAACTGGGTGGGTGTTGTGTGTATATATGTGTATTTAAGTATCTCATAGATATATTGTTTACCAAAAATAGAAAAAAATGTTATCTGTTTATAACTTGCTCAATTGTAGTACTTTTTAAAATTATTATTACGGAGTTTAAATGATCTGGTATGATATGATTGACTGGATTTTAGCATCTTGTGGAAAATTGACTTTGTAAGATTACAAAGTTTTCTAGTGATTGATGAAATTAAAAAAAAATCATTTAAACTCTGAATACATCCCAGGTGTGGAGTAAAGGAGAGGATTCTGAAAAAAGAAATATATTTGTTTGGAATTTGTGACACATCTGATGGAAACTTGAATTTAACAGATGTTTCTAATTTACCCAGAAATCCAGATTGAGCACAAAGTTATCGTGTTTTGTTTATGTTGGTGAGCTGGAAACAGAGCTGGGAGTTAACTAGTCATGTTCCACTAACAAGTTAGGAAACATGTTTGCTTACTGATCAGGTTAAAAATAATCTTGGTTCATAACAGCAAACTTCGTGGTTTTTTGCCCACGTGAACGCGGCAGCACGACCTTCATAAAAAGACGTAACTGATTTTCACAGTTTCTGCAGTTTTTTCTTGTTTTTTTTTACTTTTTTTTGCACAAGGTAGCCTTGTTGAATTTTGAAGTCAGGGTTAGCAAAAATTATTCGACTTGACATCCATCCATCCATCCATCCATCTAGTTATTACAATGCAGGGTAGGGGTGTGGGATACTGCAATATGAATGAATCCAACAGAAACCATGACGATTTATGACGATTCTGACAGTTTTAAAGCCTTGCATTAAAGTATTGATGTTATCGCACTAGTATCAATCTATATTGATACCAATGTTGGTTTTGATATCATGGGTATTATTATTATCGAACCACCCACCTCTAATGTAGGATCACAGGGGGCTGGAGTCAATGCCAGCAGCTACTAGGAGAGAGGCAAGGTACACCTTGGACTGGTCACCAGTCTATAACAGGGCCAACATAGAGACCAACGACCACTGACTTGAGGGGTCATTCCAGTTAATATTTCCTTCAAACAACATGGAAATTCAGACCTCCCAGTTCAACTAGAATGCACTAATACTTTTTTTGACCTTCTTCTAGCGGGAAAGTTGCTGTCAGACTCATGGTCTAGTCTCCTTGTTGCAGCTAATGTATAAAACTATTAGCTAAATCTAGCTATTGGCTTACACACCTGCCATGAGTGTGTGCTGAGTGTATCTATGTTGTGTTTAGCAGTGTAGAAATTAGCTGAATTTATTCCTTAACATTATATCATGTGTCAGAAAACCTCCACCCCATAAAACTGGACAACCGGCACTGTTTGGGACAAAAAAATGTGGCAAAGTGAAACAAAGCCCAGCTGTTATCAGGCGAGAGGCTAATTCTCCTAGGGAGAATATAGAAACACCTAACCCAGAAAACTGTCAGAATTTTTTAAAATGAGAAAACAGCTGCTGGTTATTTAAAATTCTTCATCCTCAGTGAAGTTCCTAACCCTGATGCTGACCAATCACAGCTGTTGTGTTGTTAGATCACATCAGGCTACTCTGAAGGCTCTGTGTCGGTACTTTGAAACATAAATTCACCTTCAGTTCATTTCTTCTTCTTTGTTTCTGTTTTAGCTTCATAAGTTTGTGCAAGTCTTTATTGTTTCATTCATTTACTTGTTTCTTTCTATATCTGTGTGTGTTTTATCTGAGAGTTAGAATGTAATATTTACTATTTTTAGGTACCTATCTTCACTCAGTGTTTTCCAATATTTAACATCCTGATAACTGAAATGAATATTTATATAATATATAAAAATATTAATATTTTTGTCTCTTTAATAAAATATATTGAAAGTTCCTAATACTCCATTAGACTGGTTTCTCCAACAGAAATACTGAACACTGTCTTAGAGAATAAAGGATCTATTTGTTTATTTACACCTCTTTCTGTAAAGTCCTCTGAGACAATTTTGTTGTGATATAGGGCTATACAAATAAACTTGATTTGATTTGATTTGAAGAAAACCAGCAAAAAGTCTGGAAAATAATCATCTGTTCAAACTTTGCCATTTTTGTTGTCACTGAAAATGGTCTCACAGCTGCATTTAGGAAATCAGTTCATCATACCTAAAGCCTAAACAGTCCACATGGCATTTCATATAGTCCTATGAGAAACCACGAAGTTCAATAACATTGTCTAATTTATTTTTTTCTTCTGTATACTTATATATTTGGAAAGATAAATAGAAAGTATTGAGTTACAAGAAATCTGATGACAGATCTCTGCACAAGTTGCCAAACAAAAAAAAGTCTGGTTGATCTGGCAGGTTTGTTTTATAAACTAATTGTTCATAAAGAAAACTGTGTTGCTTTTTTCTACAGAACATTAATATGATGTCTGCAAAAGAACAAAATAAGATTCTAACTGTATGAATAGGAGGATGAAGGAAAATGTAGTAATTATATGGTATGTGCCGTTTTATGGAAGCTGGAGCCCATCACAACTGGCTGAGGTGGGATCCAGTGTGTACTGGTCACCAGTCCATCCCAGGAGAAACACACACATACAGATGACCATCTACATACACTCTGATGGCAAATTTACATAGAATAACCAGTCTTGGGACTATGGGGGGAAACCAGAGCACAGCAAGAGGAAAACACACGTGCAAACTCTACAGGTGAGATTCAAACCAACAACCTTCTTACAGGTGACAGCGTTATACACCAAATCATGACTGTTTTTTGTTAGAATACATCTCTTGGATGTTCCTGAACACATCATCAGTGATGTGACCTGGGGACCTCAGGTGTTTTGGGTTTTTCAACATCAAACGCCCTAACCCAGGTGACCTAGCCAGGGTTGATCAGACCTGGCTTGTGATCAGGTGGCTTTTGCTACCCCCCATGGATCTCCTCTCCTTATCCAGAGCCATCTCAAGGCTTTCTCTGCTTTCTCCATGATGTTCTTAATGTTCTCCTCTCCATTCCAGTGATGTTCAGGGCACTCAAGGTTTTGTGGAGAGGTTGCTCTGCACCCAACCTCAGTGGACATACACTTCGCCTTCCAGCCCTGCTTGCGACAATCGATGATCAGCTCTTCGTATTTAGTCCTCTTTCTGTCGTGGGCCTAAGTCCTCCCACGGCCCTGTCAGCTCTATCAGATACTTTTCATCTCCTCTGTAACCAGGAGGTGGTCTAGTCTTAGGGTGGTTGCAACGATGTGCTGGGGGAACTTAAGCTGTTTCTCTAGGTCAACAACCCATCAGGGCTCCTGGCAACTGCCGGTCCTGTGCAATTGCCAGAATGTTGTATACTGCCTGTACAAGGAACTTTTTGCGCTGTGGTTCTGCCTGCCAGAGATCAGTCCATGTGACCTTCTGTATAACAGCATGCTCCCACCTTGTCCAGGTGAGCTCCTGCCTTAAACCAACAGCTCTACTGGTTCTTACCTCCACCACCTCTGCTTTCACTTCCTCCTGGATCATTCTACGTCTCTACTTCCCCTTGGCCTTCTCATAATGTGGCGTTGGAAAGGTCCCCAGACCAGCTTTACCTCTGGTCATGGCTCCAACCAGGGCATTGTGGCATATCCGCAACTCTCCTCCAGCTTTGTTGGCTCTCCACTTCCTCCTGGTTTTCACTATGACCCCTGCCTGGGCCATCTTGGGGTCACTGGAGTCCCTATACATCATCGCCTCTCTTGCTCTTGTCACTTCAAACTCCTCCTCAAGTGACTTCATGGGCAGCTGTAGAGGACGGTGCTGCTGAGGCTCCTAAAAAAGTCCCAGCCACCTTCTAAGGGAGCTGCTGACTGCCTTTTCCAAACCCTCTATGGTGGAAATGGGAACTTTGTAGATGAACAAAGGCCAAAGAATCCTAGTAGAATACTGTGTTGGTAGACCCAAGCCTTGAACTTACTGAGATGCCCTGACCGGTCCATCAGGTCTCTAGCAAGGGAAGTTTATTTGTATAGCACATTTCATGTACAGGAGTGCTATACATAAAACATTAAAAGCATTACAGATGGGGCAAAAAAAAGCATTCATTAGTAGAAAAAGGTAGCAACAAGCAGCAAAAATCCCAATAAAATCATAAATTACATTAAAATGATTTAAAGCAAGATAAGTTAAAAGTTAGCGTGCAGATTTCATGCAAAGGTGCATGAGAAAAGAAATGTTTTAACCCTGGATTTAAGTGTTTACGTTTGGTGAAAGTTTAATCTCCACTGGCAGTTTGTTCCACTTGTTTGCAGCATAACAGCTAAATGCTTCTTCTCCATGTTTAGTCTGGACTCTGGTCTGGACTAGTTGACCGGAGTCTTTGGATCTAAGAGCTCTGCTAGGTTTAAATTCTTTGAACATGTCACAGATGTATTCTGGGCCTAAACCGTTCTAGGATTTCTAAACAATCAGGATTTTAAAATCTATTCTGTGACTGACCGGCGGCATATCCCCCCGTCCCTGGTGCCATCTGCGCCCATGATGTTTGGTAACCTGTGTGGTTACCTCAGACAGAAGCTCTTGGACAGAGTTGGTGTTACATCTTGACCTACCATTATATGAACACTGGGGGGCGCTAACAGCTCAATACACACAGTATCCTGAACCTCACAGCGCCTCAGTGTACAAACAAAATGTTTAATAACGGGGAGAATTTTTATCTTAGTCGTCCAGCTGTTTAAAGCAGTTTTTTATCACATGTTCACATCTGTGTAACTGACCAGATACGGTACTGCTGCTAGGAATGGATGTCCAGCTTTTGCATAAGCTTGTTGTCTTCTAGTATTTCTAGTATGTTATCACTTCTACTTACCCACATGGTCAATGTTACCTGCTGCTCTGGAGTATGTCACCCTGAACAGGTTCTTTAAAACATTCATCTGTTTTTTTTTGGCTTCTCCTCACCTCCACCTCCTCCTGATTCCAGAGAAGTCTCATCTGAAGGATCCATCAGCATCCCAACTCTTCTAATCTGATAGTTTAAATTAAATTCTTTTACATCAACACATTTACTTTTATTCTCTCCTCACTGGAACAGCTGCTATAACATCTTCTTTGACGTCCCTCTCCAGCTGTATGTCAGTGACTGGGGATCCTTTGACCATTTGTGGAAGGAATTTGCTTCTAGATCTTTTTTTTTGTCTTGTCCATGTTGTTATGTCACTGCAAGAAAAGCACGTGTGGATGCTATTGGGTGGGTTTTATTTTGATGCATCAGCTTCAGAGATCCCCACTCTGTTTTACATTACTGAGTGATTGAGGTTCTTGAGCCACTGTTTCTCTCATTGATAAATTATGTGCCTTGAAAAGTCAGATTCTGGTCTGAGAATGGATCATTGGTCACGGGGTGTAAGGTCATGTCCATCTGACAAGCAGCATGAACCTGACACTGCTGCTGGACAACTAGATGACCTGCAGGCGAGCTGTGCAGAAATGAAGCGTATCATACAAGAGAACCATTTAACATAATTTAGCCTCATTTCATCAATGTAAAAACACTAGGCTTCTCCTTTCAAAGTGTATCACTCTGCAGGCTCTGCATTATTATAAATGATTTTAAGAGGAAGCAGTGGCAGATGTCTTGGTGTCATTGTTCACAAAGTTCAAACAAAAACCAAAATAAAAAACCCAAGACCAGGTCAGAGGTCGAGACTTACGCTGGGACTGTACTTTGTCTCTTATAGTCCAGGTTAGACTTTAACTAAGCAGGTTTTTTATGGTACAGCTGAACTTTCCTCATGTTTGGAGACCTGTTCACATCATCCCACAGCATCTAAGTTAAGGTACAAACCCTGGTGACCCACCACAACAGCAACGTATATGAGACTTTGATTAGATTGTAGTTGCTTTATGTTAACTTTCTAATGAGAATTTAAGCAGGAATTTCTGTCACCATTTACATCCAGTTTAAGTGTGAGACAACCAAGAACCAACAAGCCTGAATTTAGGAATTCACAGAACAGCTGTAGCAAAAAAGAAACACAAACTCTCTCTTATTGCAAAGAAAAACCAACAATGAACCCTTTAGTTGTACGAAGTAGGTAGGACTGTCCAGGCTCAAGTTCGAAAGCTGAATAAACATCAGGCTTTTAAATCAAATAAAAAAATAATCAATATGAATCCAAATTATCCCTCAATGAGGTGGATTACATACCTTCGGCTAATTCATGCATGACTGTAATAACGTTAGTTCATCAGGGTTACTCGACCCTGCCGGCACAGTTCACTATCTTTCCATCTGGGATGTAGGTCAAAAGTCTACCTCACGCAATTCATCTGTGCTCAGAATTTGCTTGTTCAGCTGCTGAAATACAGATTGGAAAATCCCCACTATGTTAGGTGCAGTGACATGCCCTGTGATGTGACCTAACCTTTAACTTTAAACCTCCACACGAACAAACAGTATTAAACAAAGCACCAGTGCAATCTCCCTAATTTATATATATATAAATATATATAATTATTACATACCTTCGGCTAATATAAATATATATATAAATACATATGTATACACAGGGAAATATCACATAGGCTGCAAATTTGCATGTCTAATGCAAAATAACACAAAAAACCAGTAACTGAAAATACATACAATTTCCATTAAAAAACTATATGTTGTATATATTATATGTTGTTTCACATAAAAAGTTAAAATAAGCTTTCTAATTGATCATTATTTCATTAAATTGTCATTTAATTTTGTTTTAAGAAAAAAAACACAGCTAAATTCAATAGTTATTATTTTTCTGTGATTTTATTTCCACTGCCATATGTTAAATGTGTAGTGTTTACCTTGTCCACATGTTTCCAATGCCAGATCTGTATGTGTTTCAGTTACATTTTGGACACATTAAGAGGGAAAAACTTTCATTGTTTTTTTGTGATCACACTAACAATATAAAAAACAGTTTGGTCAGCACTGTTTTTATATCTGCTGTATCATAAAGACTTGAAACACGACATGTGCATGTAGAAATAGCAAAAACACAAAGTTCATGCACCCTTAAAACAAACGAAGGCAGCAGGTGAATTATGTTTGACCCTCAGCGCCACTCAAACACATCAAATCTGCATCAACAGTGAATTACATCACACGATTAAAAACTTCTGACTTCTTCATAATATTTATTTAATTAGGAAAAACACATTTTGAAAGGGCATGATCACAAGTCATTTTACGAGGTTTTTTGTTGTTTGCTATTGTTCAAAGATCAGAAATTGTTTTTTTGACAATAAAATGTGCAATTTATCAGCTGAGAACTGCATAGGATAAGGTTCCTCGTCTCATTCAGGTGAGACAGGACAGTTTATTTCCCATCATGCTTCCTATTCACTCAAAATATCCACAAACACCTAAAAAAGAATTAAAAATACAGTTATTTATATTTCATACTAAATGTCTACATAAAAAAACACCTGCTATGATGACACATGAAGTAAAAACCGGCTTTGTAAAAACGTTTTTTACAAAAACTAACTGAAATGAGCTTATTCAGAGGCTGCCGCATCGCTGAGTGGATCTGGAGGCGCATCCAGCAGCTCAAACATATCGTCGATGACCTGCCACAGACAGTTGTCCAGAGGAAAGTCATTATCCACCAGGTTGACCAGGAAGTAGTTGTCGTGGATGTATTTGATGATCATTCGTGAAGGCGACTCGTCTTCGTAAAGCTTCGCCCACTGCTCGATCCACAAAGCGAAGGCCTCGTCCTGAGGAAACACAGGGACAGGCTGGGCGAGGGAACGTGGTTTGGCAGGAACTGGACCTACTACTATTTTAAAAGTGCGTCATATAATAATGAGGACTAACGTGTTTCAGTGCAGATGTCGGATCCATATATGTAGCAATTCCATGTTTATAGGAAGCTTGGAAGTAAATTTTTTTGTTGACTACATAACAGCTACGACGTCATGCGTCCTGCGCTCTATGTATTGTTTTCATTCCTATCGGTGAATAACATTCAATGCATTATATACTACTGCAGCTGATAGAGAAGGCTGGGTTGGATAGTTAGCCACAAACAGCAGAGCTTTAATATTATTATTTAGTTTCACTACTGTCATTTTTCCTCGACTCGACATGACCCGTAAGTCTCATGACCTTTTATCGACATTTTCCGGCCTTTACCTACAAAGTAGGGCTAGTCCCTTGTGATTGACAAAGAGGCATTTACAGCACAATATACTTCAACCTGTATGGACCAAGATGTAAATCCACATCTATTAATGGGCATCAAGAATAAATAAATAGATTTTGCCTCCACATAACTTTAATAAAAGGTTTTGTTTCCCTTTTAAACTTTGAGCTTATTATTCTGGAAAAACATGGCCAAATATTCCTGACTTCTGAAGACAGACGGGACAATCTTACCTTCCAGTACATGAAGCTGACCGGATCCACCACAGTTGGCTGAACAATCTCCCTGCCCGGGAAGATCCCCCATGTCACAGCGTTGGGCTGCATCTCGTGGGCGTTGGTCATGTTACGTCCCTGCACACAAATATTCATGCCGATGTGTTGGAAACGCACACTCTCTCCAACGCTGACAGAACTGCTCAAACTTACGTGCACGTTAACAATGTGGTAGTTCACGCGGGGCTCGTATTTCTTCATCACTTTAAGGAGAGCTGTCACATTTTCACTGGAAGTGAAGAACTCCAGATAGGCCTGTTGGATGACATGAACTATGAAGCAACAGAACAGACAACAGAAGCTTCCTCCACAATTTCTCCATCTGGATACAAACAAGACCCGCAGAGTCCCCACCTTCTGGAAGACGTAGCCCCCTGGAGGTCCCCAGCCAACCACGGGGTCTGTGGACGGTTTGCCGTTGATGTTGGGCTGAGAGTTGATGGTGAGGACTCCTCGCCTGTTCACCTTCTCCAGCTCGTCCTTCATCAGGTTGGTCTCCGGGGCCAGAGGCTCATCGTTCCACGGTAAACACATCACCTAGCAAACATACATGTGAACAACAGTTCTGTGGTTTGTTAGGAGGCTGCTGGTTTCAGCTTTACAGGTAGATTTAGCTTTAAGCTGAATTTATACTCGCATGGCGAGTGTAAAGGTTGTGTAAGGTTGGTTGTTGGAGCCCTGACACGAACCTTTCGTGCACCCCTGCTACGCTGAGCAGTTATCCGGAAGTACTCCCCTGTGATTGGTCCATTTCGATCTTCTCGCCTTTGTGCCGTAACCGGAAGAGAAACTGCAACATGACGGCATAACCCTACGCTCGAGTGCGAGAGCACATTTCACCAGCGTCCTACTGTTCGCAGACACGGCGTGACAGAGATGTTTACAAGTCCTTTGTTGCAAGTCCAAGTCAAGTCTCAAGTCACTTTTAGTTGTAATGAGTAATCTGCCATGGGACGCCTGCCGTCCAGTCTGCTTAGAAGATGCAATATAATATGTAATATATAATATGAAATACGAGTTCAGACAGAATATGGATGCATGCTTCGTGCATGATAACCGCTAGCTTGCCAATGGTAATTTCCATAGATGTTAGCTTAACTTATAGCCTTTTACACATTTTGATGTGTAATCTTATGTGATTTTCCTGAGACAATGGATGAATTATCAGTGAGATACTGATGTATTTTCAGTATGCTCGCATAGTTTTACAGTTTTCCTAAGTAAAGGTTTCAAATCGGATTCAGCCTCGGATCTGCCGAGCTGTTGCGGCAAGCTAGATCAGCCACACCCGCAAGCGGCGGCAGAATTCATTCATGATTATTAATAGATTATGTTCTGTTGTTGCACCAATGCAGAATCGTCCACATCACAATGCATCGTAGAAATGATTAAATTCAACACCCCGAGGCAAAAAGCCAAAGTGAACTCATCACTGACCACTAGTGGATGAACTGACTTCATAACCATGGCAACGTAAAAGAGGAATGGGGGAATGAAGGGTGGCGATGTATGCCCAACACTTGAAACGGACATCCCAATTTACCTATGTAAGGGAGCATTAACAGGCCTTAAGGCTGCATTCACACCTCGATAGTCCACTAGATTCGGTGCGATTGGGGACTCGGTTCAGCGGGGGGAGGGCAACATTCCTCTTAACTGAATTTGGATTCTGCACCACTCAAACGAATCAGACCTTTTAAATAAAGTGTTCCTCTCCTTGCCAGAGGCAACGCTCCATTACGAATTACTGAAGGAAAAGACAAAACAACCAACGAAGAAGAAAACTGGCTTATCTATTGGTTAATGCAGACCAGCTTCGGTTTTTAGTGCATAACAGCTAAATATAGAGGCGCATCAGATCCTGGCGGTCTTAGGTTGATCGGAATTCTATCATAACTTTTACCGAATTTTCCATGTCTGATCACCAGTTATTTCTCCTGTCCAGACACACACGTGTGTTTTGGTTGTGTTTACCCACGATGCCGTGCGCTGAACCCACACTGCACTTTGTCTTGTAGTCCACTTCCTGTATCTCCTTATTTGAAACACATCAAGATTCACATTTGTAGGCGGAGTCCGCTTCCTTGATCCAAATCAGAATTTGTTGGCACATTCCCAAAGTGGACCTTCCCAGCAGACGGACGAGGATACGAAGGAAAAAGGTGTGAATGCTTCTTAAATCCCAGCACAGATGTCGTCTATGAGGGTGCTGAGCCTCTAAAATTACAGCAGCAACCTAAAAGTGAGTGTAGCGACATCATGTTGTCTTTTTGTCTGATCTAATTTTAGACTCATTTTACATCTAAAGACAGATATGTGAACAGCAGCAGCTTTACTGAGAAAAAAGTGTTAACACTGTAAATAAATATGAGCAGATAAATGATCTGAGGAGGAAGGAAAAACTTTCCAGACGTTGCCTTGCTAGAATAATTTTGGTTAATGCCCCAAACACAACCTACTGAGAGCAGACCATCAGTCAAAAAACAACCTTTGCAGTAAATTAAAATTAAATTTGAGGGGAAAAAAAAGAGCTAAATTTCCAAAGAAGGCTGCAACGGATGCTTCTCCACAGCTGCACTTCCATTACAGTTAATCGCATATAAAAGTGATAATTCTAAAACGATTTGCAGGTGTTTCCGTTGAATGGTGTTTTTTTTCTCGTAAATAATCTCTGTACTTTTAGGAAGAAGGAGATTTGTAATTCTTTGTAAAGAATTAGAATTTGTAACGCATTTCGTTGTTGTTTGCTATCAAGCATGACTGTTATATTCTTCGCTTTAATTATTACTAAAAAGATTTCCGTCTCCTCCTCCGTCCTAACATACCGTGCCATCATTACTTGAAATAAACTGGCCACGTGACCTCGTCCTTCTACGCCGTGTAAATGCAAAATAAGTGTTTCCATTACACTTTGGTGATATACCTCTATATCGGCATGTCTGAATAAACCACCCAATGTAGGTGTTTCAGTTACCAGTTTTTATTGCAATATTTAGGTTTTGTGCCATTCTAGGGGTTATGGAAACGCAGCTATGCTAATATGCAATAATGTAAGCACAGTGATTATATAACTGTCCTGCGACAGACAGACAGACAGACAGACAGTCTGGTAAAGTACACAAAATACACATAAAGCACAATAAGATGAAGTAGATAAGTAGTAATAAAAAGTAAAAAAAAAAAATAGAATAGATACCCTTGAGGACACTTGTGAGATAATATAATAATAAAAGTGACAGTGTAATAATAATATTATTTGATTGTAGCAGCAGCGGCCGGTAATAATAATAGTGATAATAATAACAACCCTAATAATAATAATAACATAATAGCAAGAGTAATAACAATAATAATAGTAATAGTAGTAAAGATTATAATACCTACTACTACTACTAATAATAATAGTAGTAATATGTATACACATATACATTTTTCCTATATATACATACATTTAGCATGTGCAAAGATGCATCAACTGCAATGTGATGGATGTGTGCAAGAGAGACCCGAGTGCAATTAAACGAGTTGAAAATTTGTCTGAGAAGCATGTTGTGCTCACAAAAACTAAGTAAGGAAGAGTAATTAACAAGCGCAAAAGACAAGAAAACTGCAAAATCATCAGAAAATACCCACAGCTGCTAAGACAGGCTGCAGCTGCTGTTAGGACCGATATTGTCGCTGCAAGACTGCAGGAGTGGAGCTACAATCTCAGACATAAACTAGCATAAATTCAGATATTAGGTCAGATTTAGTTAAAGCAGGCATGAGGAATCGCCTCAGTTTGAACACAGTTGACTCAACTAGCCTAATGGAAACGTCTGTGGTGAGAAAATGTCAAATCAGTGATACAAACCGACTTTAAGGAACATGAACAGCAGCAGAACAAGAGACAAGAGGAAAAACAGTTTATTTTAGGGAACGTCGTCAGACATCACGTGTACCTTGTGTCCGGTTCGGTTCGGCTGTGATGTGATGTAGCAGGTGAAAACCTCGTAAACGCTTTGCTCGTTCATCAGTTCCTCACCCCACATCTGCAGAAGTGCATCTTTGGATGATTTGCTCTTCAGGTAGAAAAGGTAGTAGTCGTTTAACTCGCCAAAAGCTGGAGATGAAGAGTTTCCCCTGGAGACGACAGCAAAACACACAAAAGAGCAAACATATTGTTATCATCCACTGAAGCTAAACAACTCTTAATATAACTTTTATTTGTGATGTAGAATGTACGAATAAAGTAAATCAAAGTGGGAATCAGTGTGCGATCAAATCTACCATCTGCCGTTGGGGAACTCGTCCCAGTCCTGGGTTCTGTAGATGTAACTCTTGGGCCTGGAGGCCCAGAAGATGGGCCGAACGTCCTCCACTTTCCGTTTAGGATTTGCACTCATGGCCCAGGGAAGAGGCCGCCTGGGACAGGAAACAAGCTCTGAGACCTGAACCATTTTCAAACTAATCTACCAGGCTGGGAAGCCTCATTCAGGCAGGTCCGCAAATATTTATCCTCTTTTTATTCACAGATGATAAACGGAGAGGAGGAGGCGGAAGCGGCTGGAAAATTAAGTGTTTCTGAGCTGACCTGGGGTCCTCGACCCAGAGTCCCAGCTGTCGGAGAACCTCCATGGTGGCGACCTCTCGGTTGAGAGTGTAGAAGTGGAGACCTGGAACCGTTCCGCTGTCCAGCAGCACGCGGCACATCTCCACCGCCTGATGGATGCCATAGTTACGGATAGCAGCGTCGTTGTCTTTGATGGGTTCAATGACTTTGGTGATTTCCTCCGGTATCTCCAGCTTCGACAGCTTGACGAGTTGCCGTAGCGACTGGTAACCCTGGAAACCAACAAGCTGTATAATCATTCAGTACACACACTGGAATGTATGCAGCCCTCAGCGGAAGATTCCTGAACTCATTTCCCATATTCCCAGCAATATATGAAAAAATAAACATACGAAAATATTTAAAGAAATCTATGAATGGATTAGATTTTTACCTTCTAATTCCATTTTACTTTATTTTAATTGAAATTAAATTAAACAAAAATGTTCTTTTAATAATAGTAAAGAAAACAAGTCGTTCCAGCGTTTCCATGTCGAGGCGACTCGGCGTCGGAGGTGAACTTTGGAACTGAAAGGAGATCCAGGTCGTTAACTTAATGAGTTAGTAATAAAATGTGACACGTGCACAGCTGTTAATGCACGTCTGCTTCACCTGCATATTTGAATATTTTTAATAATTTAAAAATGTAAAAAAGTTTAGAGGTTTTGTTAATTTACTAATTAATTCAGTGTTTGTTTTTTCGTGTATTTTAGTGTTTGCGTGTTAGTGGGTGCAAACCTCATGTTTTAATGCTGTCTTTACCGCACTGGAAACTTATTTCTTGCATTTTATCTATTTTATTTTAGCATTTTCTTTCTGTTTTTATTTTATTTTTATTTCTTATGTTTGTTTTGTTAACTTGTTATTGCTTCCTACATCCCGCTGTAATGCTTTTAATGTTTTATGTAAAGCAGTTTAAATTGTCTTGTACATAAAATGTGCTATACAAACAAATTTGCCTTGCCTTAGACAAGCTTCCTAAATCCACACGTATGAGCATGAAGTCCACATGTAACACCGATCTCTCTGTTGACCTTTACTCTGAATTCTACATTGATAGTCTCATAAAACACAGTAGAGCAAAAAGAAATTAGATAAACTCACAGCAGATTCCTGGAAATATGATTTACTGACATGTTTTAACGGTTTCTGTGACCTGGTTTTACTGTACTGTCAAAAGGACCTGTTCGGCAGGGGGGGAAAAACCTGTTTCCAGGAATCACTTACACATTGGATAACTGAAGTTCTACAAAGAACTAAATGAAATAATATAAAGACAAATGACACAAAATAAAATAACTTCTTATTTATTTGATTATTTCTCCCCTCAGACGGGTCCTTTAACAGATTCTGATTTATAGTTTAGGTAAAATAAGCAAAAGATAAAGAAATTTAATCACAATACTGGTGCAGAAACCTGAGAAAAAGTTAGAGGGGAAGCAAAGATGAAAGAAAAAAAAGGGATAAAGATAAAATATATATATATATATATATAAAAATAATTTAAAAAAGCAAAATTTACTTATAAAAAAGGATATTTGAAAATATAAATATAAAAAAAAAAGCTAAAAAGATTATCTGTTTTACATTTAATGTTTATATTATATTATTGTTTAATTCGGATAGATGTTTTTATTTTTTGGTGACACCTCCATCTCTATATTACTCTGCCAATCTGAAATCATCCTAATCAATCATGGAAATCTCCTTCGTTTATGATTTGATTTCTCATGATTCAATCAAAGAAAAACCTTTAGAGTTTGTCTTGTTAAAACCAACAAAACAGAAAAAGTAAAGAAGACCACTTATCTTCAGAGTTCAGGGACATAAAGTAAATCCCTGTCAGGAACCAACTACAGTCCCCATGAGAAACGCTACAGACTCGCCTGTTTGGGTGCTTCGCTTGTAAGAAGCCCGTAAGATGCGAATCTTTCCAGGATAAAACATGGAGGTCATTAAGTGCATCTAAGTTTCTTGATTTTGTAACAATGATTAACGATATTCCTTGTTCTTGAAGAGGCCGTGAGCTACCTGAATGGGGAAGATTCCAGGCAGGATGGGACATGTGATCCCGACCGCCCGGCAGTCATCCAGGAACTTCAGGAAGGTGTCGGCCCTGAAAAACAGCTGAGTGATGACAAAGTCTGCTCCTGCATCCACCTTCTCCTTCAGGTGCCTGATGTCGTCCTCGTAGCTCGCTGCCTCGGGATGGCCGGTGGGGTAGCCTGGACGCACACACGGACACACACGCAAGCACGGTTCCAGATAAACGAACGACACACGAGGAGTACAGCATCGTTAGCATCGATCGGGGCTGAAGACGTACCAGCAACACAGATGTCAAAGTATTCATCGAACTCTGATCGGATGTGTTTAACCAGGTCGACGGCATAGTTGAAGCCTCCCTCCTCTTCCTCCCAGTCAGCTCCCACTGGGTCTGGGTTAAAAAAGAACAGCCATGAGTCTCTACTGGAGTATTTACTGGTCGCATTCACGGGGAGAACATGCTAACTCCACACAGCTTCCCCCAAATAACCTGCCGCTGTGTTCAATCTGCATATTTTGTATTGACCATGTGAAGCCCTTTGTGTTGCTCTGTGCTCTATAAATAAAATTGGATTTGATTGTCCCCTTGTTGGTTATTGCTCGGACACAGAAAGAGCTCGTTAACTTTTGTGGAGCAAGTTCAGGTTGTAAAAACTAGGAATGAAAAGTGTGGATCGCTGCCAGAAAGAGGTGTTACAGGTGACACTTGAGGGGGATTTTTCTGTTTCTTATTACATCGATTGCTGGTAACACACACACATACACTTGGTCACTCTCCTTTCTCTGTTACAACTCTATCAAACCATTTCATATTTGCACTATTACACACACAGTTAGGTGTGCTTATTGTATTATAGTATATACCACACATTATTATTGTGCATGTGGCATATTGCACATTATATTATAGCGCATTATACTTGTTTTATAATAATATTACTGTATGTGTTTAGCCGTGCCTAAGCCCTTGTTGCACACCTTTTTGTTTATTCTGACCTGTTCCTTGTTTCATTATTTTTTCTTCGTTTATTTCCACATTCTGTGGAACTGATCATTACTTTGTGTGCCGCCAATTGTTCCTCGGGGATAAAAAAGGTTTTCAGAAATGAATTGAACTGAATTGAATTGAATTATGTGCACCGGATGGCACTGTTGCTTCACAGCAAGAAGATTCCAGATTCAAGCTTTTAGGCCTGGTACACACATAAAGATTATCGGGTGTTTTTGTCCCGATTTTCCTCCTTCCCGACCACGGACGGCAAATGCACGGTTATCTTCAGTCTTATAAGATTTTCCTATAAAATTATCCTGTGGTCTGAGGTGTGTGAAGAGCTAATTCGTCCTGATAATCGGCTCTGAAATGGGTCGTGGCCAACAACAGGAAGTATTGAACATGTTCAGCATTTACGACCCAATATCTTCACGTGTGTGGGAAAAGCCCACGACTCCTGAATTGTGACTCGTGTGGATGGTGATGTGGAACGGAATATAGCCAATCAGAGAGCGAGCTGACTGGGTAACAAGGAAGGATATAAAGTCTCCAGTCAGTTATTTATTTTTTTATTTTTCTGTTAACAACAGTCCCAAGACCTCCATCCCTCGTCTTGTATGTCCTCTTCCATGCAGGATGTTGTGTTTTCCGGTTGTTATGTTTCTTCTTCTTTGGTTTTTTAGATCACGCTTGATCATGTTAGATTTCTGGCTCGGAGGACTAGATCCTAGATCAGTCATAACAGCATCGTTAGGTGTGTGTTGTTGTTCTGTGACTAGATTATCGGCGCCACCACACGCAGTACGATCAAAGCTGCTAAATGCCAGATTTTTTTCTTCCCGTGTGCAGGTCCCGACCAGATAAAAAATCTCATCAGATTAAACAAATCCTCGTGTGTGTACCACGCCTAGTGGGGCTTTCTACATGGCGTTTGCATGTTCTCCCCTGCGCATGCATGTGCACCCCTCCACCCCCACCACAACCCTAAATTTTATTGAGAAGAGATATAAAATGGATACAAGGAGAATTTCATCTCCTTAAAAACCTTAACAAGGTGAACTACAACCTTTTCCCCACCATGGAGAGTGATTTCTCTTACCTCCTCTCAGAGCCATTATGTTCTTGAGGCCCAGGTGCTTTGCTTTGGCCAGGTAACCTGTAATCTTATCCTTGGTTTGGTTGCAGCAGGTCAGGTGGAGGATGCTCTCCAGGCCACAGTAGTTGACTGCTGTGCTAGCAATCATCAAGGATGAAGTCTCTTTGTCTGAGCCCGGGTCCCCTGCAGGGTGCCAGGTGATGTCGATAAACAGGGGTCCTCCAGAGCCCATACGGTCAAACCTGTTAAACCAGACATGAACAGAAAGTAAGTTTTAGAACCACAAATCTTAGGATCTCCAAAAATGTTTGGGAAAATCGTTGAACAGTTAAGAAACAAAAGTTCACAAAGAAAGATTGAAGGATTTTTATATTTCATCCTCTACAGAGCAGAAAATCATCAAACCATTTAAGCCATCAGGAGGAATTTCAATAGAAGTCTAAACTGGGTACCGTGATCTCTGATCCATCGGATGGACCTCCATCCAGAACCGGCATTGATCATCAGCTGATGGAACCACATGAAGAAGGCTTACTGTAGCAACCTTTGCTGAGCTCTGCAGTTCTACAACACAGAGCAGGACTCCAGACTAGCTTCTAATGTAGGTGCATCAGCAAAACTGGACCCATACCCAAATTCTCCTCAGTTACTCTCAGCACCACAATTTAACCCATATTAAGGATTTCTTTCTGAGGTCACGAAGAGAAACTAGTCTGTATTACCACAGACAACGCTTAAAATGACCCCCCAATGGCTCCTTTAGGGATAGGGGAGCCCCGGCAAAAAGAAACAAAAGATGAGAACAAACCACACACCAGCCACGTAATGGGCCACTGGATCCAGGTTGCTCCCCTAACCTGAAGTTCAAAACTAACCTAAGAAACCAAAACTGAAAACAGGACTACCATTAACTCCCAACTCATGTCACAAGCAAGAAAACCAAACAGAGCTGCAGCAGTACAATGCTGGTGTTGGTGGTGGCCACCAGGACACCGCCCCCTTTCAACTTTATAAGGAAGTAAACTTTATTTATAAAGCACCTTTCAAGACATAAAATCACAACGTACTTCACAAGAGCCAATATTGACTAAACTGACTAAAAGCATATATTAGCCCATAGGACGCTCATCCAGCCAATCACTGAAACTAAATATTTTAAACTCTGAATGGTCCAGCAGGTTGGTGAAACAATTGTATAAAGAGCAAGACCCACCTCGGATCCTCAAGATGCCGTCCAAATATGGCTGCAGAGACACGTTTTTGCTTATAACTCAAAATTATGACCTTCTGCTTCCAAAAGTGAGATTCTCGCCTTAAATGAGGTATTCTGACTGAGTCCTGTCTTTCGATACAGCCAACGTTAAAGGTACAGTGTGTAACTTATTTGTTTTGTTAGCAAAAATCAAGAATTGCTTTCATAAATAAAGTCTAATCACATCCCGTCCAAATGAAAGCGTTCTCGTAGCTTAGAATTAGATGTTTATAAACACATAGGTGGCGGCGCACCCAACTGGAGGCT
>JBAMHW010000015.1:30148034-30170023 GCA_037177495.1 Rhadinocentrus ornatus | reverse complement strand
ATGCACCTACGATGAAAATTTCAGACCCCTCCATGTTTCTAAGTGGGAGAACTTGCAAAATAACAGGGTGTTCAAATGCTTATTTTCCTCACTGTACATCCCCCTGGGTGCGACGCCCCTGTGGTCATATAGCCAACAGCAGCCTATCTCAACTAACCGCGTTTCATCTTAATCGCATTGTTTGCTGTGTTACCAACCGTATATACTGACTCAGGGTGCAGGGTGTTCAATATTAGTAACTTTTAGTTCATAAGGCTAGCGTTACCTTTTCTGAGTTACAAGAACTTTTGGGCAGGTGTGTTTAAGCTCAGTATATCTTACTAACCTTTGGTAAACTCCAGATGTCTTCAACCGTCCTGTCTGTGCAGAATATCCCGCTGCTTCGGGTCGTCTTTTGATAATGATCGTGTTTTGTGTGTGGCGAGGAGGAGCGGGCCAATCAGCTGTCGGTGTGTGTGCATGTATCAGTGATTCGCGAGTTGATCCGCATCACCAATAAAGGTAATAAAGATGTTTCTTAGAATATACAGATTTTATGCTTGAGACAGCTCAAGGAAAGACGGGGTGGAGTCTGTGGCGCTGCCCCACACATGGGTCTATATGTGGGAAACCCCGAGTTAAACTCAACAAACCTTGAAGTACTTTATCACCCTGTAACAGAAGAAACAGAGCCTGGTCTGAGAGCTCAGCCGCAGTCAGTCAGTACTGATTCAGATTTCAGGACCAGTTTTACAAGGATTCCTTCTGTGATCTGGTTCCGGTCATTAAAATCTTGTAGAGTTAATCGTGTAAAAACTAGTAAATAAAGGTTTCAGCAACATAAAGACAAATAATGGCCTGTCTCTGTTTCCTGCTTGTAGGAACCTTTAGCCCGGTGACTCTGTCCGTGTTCTTCCTGCTCTACTTCCTGTTGGCCTGCTGGACTTACGGGGTGTCCGTTCCTAGCGGTCTCTTCGTCCCCTCGCTCCTCTGTGGAGCAGCGTTTGGACGTCTGGTCGCAAACATCCTCAGAGTGTAAGAACCACGTCATCTTGTGTTGTAATGACCAGTGTTTGCCTCTTTCCAACTGTGGGTGGCTGTGAATGTGACCAGTTGTCTTCAAAAAGGACTTCAAAAGAGTCATTTCATACTTAAGAAGCTACGTTTGTGGCAAGGATCCAGACTAACTTTTGTAATCGGTTGCACTGATGCAACTAACTTTAAAATTATCAGCTAAAAACCGAGGTGCATTAAAATTTCCTAGCGTAGCTCTCAGCACCACTTTTAATCCATTTTAAGGATCATTAAACACATATATTAAAGATCCCATATCTCATACATTTTTTTCAACATTTCATATGGGTATCTGAGGTCCAACAACATTGTTTTCAAAGTATATTAACCTAAATTCAGCCTTGGTCTTTAATTTCAGCCATTCCAAATGTGTCTCTAGTGAGCTCTGCGGAGAACGGGCTGTTTCTGTGTCTGAACCGTTAAATGTTCACGCGTGGTGCCTGTCCACCCCCTCTCTGCCAGAGGATCCAGCTTTTGCTGGCACCTGCTCTGTGATTTAAGACAGCTCAGTGTGGCTCTTGGCTAGCTCTTCAATGTGGATATCAATGGGTATCCAGCACCGGAGGCAGTGGTTATTTCCCTTCGTGATGTCTCAAAGGGAAAGATCTCAGACTCACTCGTTTGAGCACACATTTGCTTAAAAGTGGAGAAAGCAAGTGAGAGAGGAGACAGAATTTTTAATTCTTGGGCCTCATACACAGGCTATGAGCACACTTATGACTGTTGGAAAACCTTTAGAAAATGAATTTTGCATAATATGGCACCTTCAATGGTTGCTAGACTGAGGTTTAAAAAATGCTTAGCTTTATTTTAAGCATGTAGGAAACCTAAAGTGCTAGCTTCTCTAAACTTAATGAAATGAAACATTCTGAACTCTGAAGTGTTTATGAGGATGTGCTGCAGGGAGGAGTCCCAGCATGCAGTGTTTTTACTTTTTCAAAGTTTTAATGCATTTTGTGGCTCTGCTAACAGAGCACTGTGTTCCCTACAGCAGAGGTGTTGAACTCCAGTCCCGAGTTTGACACCTCTGGCATGCAGTCTATGTTGTGCTTTTCCCTGAGCCAAGGAAACTGAACCAACTTGTCTTTTATACAGATTAGCCTTTGTAGGTTTGTTGTTTTCTGGCATCAGTTCTATCTCTGGCTGTGATCTGGATGCCATTTTTGATAAAGGGCCAGGGGTTAGCATCTTACCAGAGAGTGGGGAACCTGATGCCTGGATAGTTACCTCAGCGTCATGACAGCTGTCAGGTTACGAGTCGGCAGCATGTGGATTTGACAGAATTTTATTATCTCAATGAAAAAACTTTCTTTAAGCCCATTTTTGCTCATCCTAAAATGAGATTACACATCTGTATCTTTCTTTCTTGCTGAATTCTCGAGTCATTCCACAAGAACTCTACAAATTGGACTTCAACAACTAAAGTGTTAAAATCTCAACCCTGTTAAAGTTAACACGTAACAGGGTTGAGATTTTTACTCAAAATGACCTCCGCTCTACACACTGAGTGCTAGAGAGGGCATTAAGCAGTCCAATCTTAAACAACAGACACTATTTATAATAAATAATAGTAACTCCCACCACAGCTCATTACCTCCAATCTTCTCTGGCAGGAAGCTGGGGATGGAGATCTACTCTGGGACGTTTGCATTGATCGGTGCCGCCGCCTTCCTCGGAGGCGTGGTCAGAATGACCATCAGTCTCACCGTCATCCTCATCGAATCCACCAACGAGATCACGTATGGGCTGCCCATCATGATCACTCTGATGGTATGTAATCAGTTAACGTGATGTTTGAAGCCTCACTATAAAGTGTAGAAGTTAATATTTACCATTTCTAAGCAGATTACAGCTAGTTAGGTAAATTAACATTCAGAATGTTAACGCCAGCAGATTTTCCTGTTTCTCTCTGAATGTAAACTTAAAATTGAGGTGGTTTTATGAAATAAAAAGGCTTCAGAGTCCCATGTGCTTCTGTCATTGATAATGAGGAAATGCATTCAAACATTTCCTGAGGTTTACATACGGAAACATTTGGGAAACTTATGGTACGTTTATTTAAATCACTTCAGTCTTCCGAGAGAAAACTGGCATTTTCACACAAATTTCAAGCATTTTTACTCACAATGTCATGAAGCTGACAAATACATCAGTCTAGGGATTATTATTATTTTAGGTCAGAAGCCACGGAGTAAATCTGATGCCACCCTGATGAAAAGTTTTGTGTTGACTTATCAGGTTGCCAAGTGGACCGGAGATTTCTTCAACAAGGGCATCTATGACATCCACATCCAGCTGAGAGGAGTCCCGCTGCTGGAGTGGGAGACTGAGGTGGAGATGGACAAGTAAGACGAGTTTCTGTGCGCGAGTGCTACCACTCACATCCTGACGTGTCAGTAAGGACATGGTTCATATTTAATGATGATAACCATGCAGCAGACTGGTATAAATCTTTAAGCAGCACATTAAACACCAAAAGCACAAATACAGTGTTTCTTTGTCTGAATTTGTGCTGTTTATCTCCTCAAGGCTGACAGCCGGTGACATCATGGAGCCCAACTTGACCTACGTTTATCCCCACACCCGAGTCCAGTCTCTGGTCAGCATCCTGCGCACCACTGTGTACCACGCCTTCCCCGTGGTCACTGAAAACCGGCAGAACGAGCGGGATTTCATGAAGGGAAACATCCTGATCAGCAACAACATCCGCTTCAAGGTTCGTCCTGCAACACCTGACGGATGGAGGCAGGAGGGCAGCAGGCTTGAAACATCTCTACAGCGATGGTGTCCAAAGTCAGTCCATGAGGGCCCCTGTCTTGCAGGTCTTGGAGGTTCCTGCTGCAGCTCCTGAATCAGATTTAAGGCCCATTTATGCTCCCTTACATGCAGAAATAGCTACTTCTGTTATAAACGTTGTCACACATTGCCGTCCTCATACATCCATGCGTCTTTTGCATTGGCGTGGTTGTTAAGTCAATTCCTTCACTAGTGGGCAGTGCTGAGTCCAGAGTTTACTCCCGCGAGCCAACGTCAGTTTCAGTAATGCGTCGCTGTAAAGTTGTTTCCAACCGCCCAACACATCCTCAACACTCGCATAGCAGTTTCTACATTTGTTGTGCTCATCTTCCATCCTCTGCTTTTTTGTTCCGTTCCCGATCTTTTTCTTCTCTGTTTTTGTTTCTTTCCCTGGTTGCATGTCAGCTATTCTGCTCAGCACCGCTACGCAACTTCCGATGGTATTGCTCTGTTTCTGCGCCAAGCCACGGATAGCTAAGCTCCCTGAAAATGGACCAAGTTGCACATGTAACCGACGAAGAAGACGGATGAAGCTGTCCGTCCGTCTGTGTGTTCATCTTCAGCGTCGAGCAAAAAAGGGCCTTAAGCCTTTAAAAACGGAGCGGACGCCGGAAGTTCCCTTTCAGCATAATTCAGTTTAACCTGCCCTAAAATTAAAACTATAATTTATAACTATATATATATATTTTTTTTAAGCTAAGACTCTCGCCTTTCAAGACCACATTGTTACGAGTCGATGACGTCATCACGTTACGCTGCATGCAGTGCACAGCAGCAAAATAAACACACAAACAAGAAAGTGGTAAGATCGTAGGAGTGTTCGGCGGAGAAGCAGTGATTATCAGAGAGATAGAGAAAATATTTTATTCTGCAGTTTATAGTGTGCTTTAGATTAGTTTTCACCAGGGTTTTCAGTATATTTTACCACAGTTAGTCAGTAGTTTTAGCATAGAAAGTTGCTAGTTATTTACCACAGTTCTTTAGCAGCTTAGCATAGTTTCTTGTTTGTTTTTAGCTCATCAGTAGTTTTTAGCTTAGTTTATATTGGAAAAGTCATATAAGTCTTTATCGTTCCCTGTTTTCTGCACATCTGGATTCGATGGCACAGAGGAAATACTCGGCGGAGCAGGTGACAGGCCTGTAGTAAACTTACTGTACATACAGTATTTACACAATTACACTGCCCCCTATACATAAAACATAGCTGCAGAAACAAACAAACAAACAAAGATATATTTAAAAATAACCTAACTATTTATTATTAGCATCTCAAAGTGTTTTTGTCTTGTCAGCTCAGTTTCATGAAAAAGGAAAACATCTGAATTTGTGTTTTCACTTTAAGGCTCCATAACCTTTTTCTTTCTATTGTTCATATTCTAGGGATATAAAGCAATAAAAATACTCCATCAAATGTAACCAAAGTAGGGAAAAAATGCCCATGTATATATATCAGTTGCTTTGAATTGCAGCTGAAATCGATGAATCTTTTGTTGATTGTTCTAGAGTGGACCTGGATCCACACTAGATGAATCACTCTCTTAGACACCAAGGCAGCGAGCATCCCTGCAGCAAACTCTTTTATAATTAAGCTTCTGGTTGCTTTTGACCTGTAGAAATCGAGCGTTGTGTCCCGCGCGGCCGAACAGCGACGGCGGTGCCAGTCTATGAAGTCGTATCCATCCAGCGAGTTGAGGAACGTTTGTGATGAGCAGAGCGCGGTGGCAGAGCCTGCGGAGGAGGGGGAGGACATTCTGCAGCAGATGCTAGAGAGAAGGTAGGACCGACACGGGTGAGGTCGCATGTAGGAAGTTGGTCCAGTGCACAAACTCAGGAAAGCAGCAAGTGTTGCATTAAAGAAGCAGAATCTCATTTTACACCAGGTTTCCTCCAGGATTTTATTTAACTGTGAGGGAGAACAAGTCTCCTTTATACACTTAATAAACAGCTGATTGAGGTGATGAGAAAGTACGGATCAAAACAAACTTTGTTCTTGTTCTTACGGCCTCGAGAACAAGACCAAAGTTCTCGCTTCTTGTGGATACATAAGAAGCTTTACTCCGCTCTGTCATCTGTAAATGTGTGCAAATTAGAAACTCTTTGTTCACATGGATCCACTCATATAGTTTAATTTACATTTGCAACATCTGGAAAACAAAAAATTCTGAAGGCAGCTTTTATTTTGCCGTGACGGTGAGCATTTGTGCAGCGGAAACCCTGAACTTCAGCTTCATAACTCGTTACAATCTTCCTTCAGAAAAAACACAACAACAAAAACTCCATGCAAGTTATGTCTGCACGCCGGCCGTTTGCATGTCTGATTACAGCAAAGAGTCACTCTTTGAAACATCTGGCTTCAACTGAGGCTCATTCAGTCTTCGGGACTGATTCACCTGTAATACAGGTTTGATAGAACTGCTTAATAACTCCTCTTTTATCATAAAGTAATAGTTCACATGACATATTGCCTTTAGAAATTAATTAAAAACATGTTTAATTATTTGGAAATCACACAGCGATTAATCAACATGCAACTTGCACTACACTTCCCGCTGCTAATGCAAACCTGGTTAGGATGAAGTTACCCTCCCAGTGACAACAACACAATCCTTTGCAGAAAGACTCCAGATCGAAGTCCCGTTTACAACAACAGATGGTGTCTAATAATATAAACTCCTGACTTTTGTGGGCTTTAAGGGATTCTCCGCAGTAGGACGAGAGAAAATGTACTAAGCAGTTGTTGATGTCGAGGTACTGCAGGCGCGGTAAAAAGTCCGCTCTGACGGCCTCAAAAGGGACAAGATCAGGGTCGGATTTACTCTATCCAGTTTCCTTGTATATCAAATAGTGTCTTCTGATTTAAAATGGGACGAAAACTGACGGCATAAATACACACAGCACTCATGTTGAAGCAGATTTTCATGCCAATATGGTGGCGTTAACAAAGAGAGTCATGTGACGCATGTGTCGCAGGGCCAGCGAAACTATGAAAAAAGGTGTGACGTATAGTTTGGAAAATGCGGTCCCTGCACTTATAAGCTAATAATTTAGATGTGAATGATGTATATCAGGGGTGTCCAAAGTCCTGCAGGTCTTCAATGTGTTCCTGCTGCACCACACCAAACTCACATTCAGTGGATCCAACAGCCCATAAAGTTCTTCACAATGACTCATTAATTTGAGTCAGGTGTGTTGGGACTGGAATACATCGAAAACCTGCTGAATTGTGGCCTTCGAGGACCAGAGCTGGACACCCCCAATGGATATCATTTCAGGCTGCCACAGATTCAGTAAACAGTATTTCAGACCAGCTGTAAATGCAGTTTATCTTTGAAGCCATTCTGTTCTCCAGCAGCAGATGATGCTGCTACAAAACTCTCCTGTTACAGCAGCAAGGGTCCATTAAAAGTAGTCCAGAAAAACAGATCACAACAAGTCTTCTCCTTAAAAGCCAGTTTTAGCCAAAAGTTGCAGGATTTTAAGGGGTTTAAATCCTGACTAGGAGTGTAAATAGGGTGCAGCAGACGGGGAATCTGACTCTCTAAAAGAGTCTTTCCTTCCTGGAGTCTTGCCTCAGGGATGGAAGAAATGTCTTTGAACTTCATCCTCTGTCAGCGACCTATCAGGACTGGCGCAACTTAAATTCATTCTCTGCATTAGTCTGCGAGGTCTCAGCAGGTCCGTCTGCATCTGCATGCTCCCCAGACCGAATATCCATGCACCTGGAACCGTCTCCATTCAGAAAAATGACAAGCCAGACAAGAAGACAAGGAGCAGAAGGACAACATGGACACTTGTTTTAAGGACAGACATGCTGGTCCAGTTAAAAGGCCAAACATGTAATCCGTTAAGTTATGTTTTACTTTCCATTCTAGACTTCTGTGTATATGGAGGTAAATGCAGAAGCTTACACATCAGACTGCTTAAATCAGGATCATCTCCAGCAGTAAAACTTGTTAGTTGATCAGCTATTTATGCTGAAACAGTGAAACCTTCTGTCATGCAGGCATGCTCCCTACCCCAACCTGTACCCAGACCAGTCTCCCAGCGAGGAGTGGTCCATGGAAGAGCGCTTCAGACCGCTCACCTTCCATGGCCTCATCCTGCGCTCCCAGCTGGTCAACCTGCTCATCAGGGGGGTCTGCTACTCTGAGAACCAGTCGGTAAGTCGCACGGACGTCTGTGCGTCATGATTGTCCAGGACTTAGTCTGACACATCTGTCCCTCTGATGCAGAGCGCCACTCAGCCGAGGTTGTCGTACGCAGAGATGACTGAGGATTACCCACGTTACCCCGACATCCATGACCTGGACCTCGCCCTGCTCAATCCCAGGATGATAGTGGTACGAGCAGTTTTACCACCGATTCAAACAGAAGCTAGGTTTAGAGCTGATGACCCTTCTGTTTCCAGGATGTCACCCCCTATATGAACACCAGTCCTTACACAGTCTCACCCAACACGCGGATCTCCCAGGTGTTCAACCTGTTCAGGACCATGGGACTGAGGCACTTACCAGTGGTCAACGCTGTTGGAGAAGTAGGTCCATGCTGGTTTTAGCTCCTCTTGCTTTTATTTAACTGTTTAATTCTGGGACTTCTATGACCAAACTCTTCTTTATCGCCTCTTTCAGATAGTTGGAATAATCACAAGACATAATTTAACCCACGAGTTCCTGGTGGCCAAACTACGACAGCACTACATCACCATCTGACCCGACTCACACCCACATCTCCGCTTGGCCCTGGTTTTCTTTGGTTTGTCTATAAAAGCTTTCAGGCATTCTCAAACACATTCGGCATGTCACACTTATAAACCCCCTATGTTGTACAGCAGGTAGCACAGATCTCCTTCAGGTGGATTTCACTAGTCTCACCTGGTGGCAGTGGACACATGAAGATGAATCCAATCTGTATGGATGGCATGAACAGTTGCTGTGTGTTCAGACTGTGAGCAACAATCTGAGGGATTACTGATATTAAAAAGCATTAGAGCCATTAGCTAGAAGTGTTAGCATCACAGCAGCTGCATTAGTTTGATGACTTCTGTGGACGAAAGTTTAGAAATAAAACTGCTTTAAAATTAAGCTACAGGAAATAATGAGGAAGCTGCAGTCTCACAATGCTAGCTACACAATTTCTCCCATGTGGAACAACCTTGGACTGATAGATAGAAGCTAGCATGCTAGCTGCTACCAAAACAAACAAGAAGACCAGTTAATGATCTAATGAAAATAAGATAAATATAAACCTGCTAAGCTTCAAGATAATGAAAAGCCTTGAATTGTTCAGGTCTGCAGGTCTTTACTTAAACCACATTCAGGGTGGACAGGACAGGAGACAGGAGGATGGACAGGACAGGAGACAGGAGGGTGGACAGGACATGAGAGAGAAGGATGGAAAGGAGAAAGGAGGATGGACAGGAGGGTGGACAGGACAGGAGAGAGAAGGATGGAAAGGAGTGTGGACAGGACAGGAGAAAGGAGGATGAACAGGAGGGTGGACATACCAGGGGAGAGGAGAGAGAAGGATGGAAAGGAGAAAGGAGGGTGGACAGGACGGGAGAGACAGGATTAATTAAAATGCTAAAGGTTTGATATTTGTATTGATGTACTTATTCACATATTGTCCATCTTGTCTATTTTCTCTTTTTTTAAGCCACTGTGTGATTAATTTTAGAATCAGGTCAACTTAAATTTCTTCCTGAATTTAAGAATAATGTCTTGACAATCATGTTTCTAGTAATAATAGCAAATAAAATAACATGAATTAGAAATTCTGTCTATCACATATAGAATAAAACTGAAGTTGAGGTTTTTGGTTATAAATGATGGAGCACTCGGTTCTGGGAAGAAAAGATTCTTTTAACTATTGTTCTGGTTAAATGCGTAGCTCTGAAGGAAGATTATTTTAAACCAGTGCAGTTTGTTACCAGTCCCTTCACGCCACCGCACGTCTTTAATAAAACAGAGACAGGGCTATTAGTAAATCCGACTCTGGGAAGCAGAAGGGTGTGCTGGACTCATCAGGTGACTTCCTGATGTTGTTGCTCATAGTTTAAACCATGAACACAGCAAACCTCCAACCTGTGACGGATTCATGTCAGACTTTTTTTTCCTTAGATTTTTTTCATTTTGTTTTGTCTTCCTCACTGTAGCACTTTCTGTTTGTCACTGTACGTTTTTATTTCTGGTTTGTGATTGGCTGACACGTGTGCACTAAAAGCAGAATGCATCCGTGTCGGAGCCGCTCCTGAACTAAACATTTTTTAAAGTTGGCTTAGTAACCAAGTGGTTTCGTTCCAGTTTGCACATACGGCCTCGTTGCTGAGCACTGCAGCAGGCTGGATGTTCATGGGCATTGTTTTGCACTAATGAAATGTTCAACTGTCAGTCAGTTCAGTGTTAAATGTGTTAAATAAGCTGACTGGACTCTGTGTTGAGTCTCAGGTTGCGCTGACCAAGTTTTGATCATGAACGAAGGACTTTAAAGGACTTGATTTTTACAGAAAATCTGGAAGAATCCTCCTGGTCCGTAATGTTTTTATCCCCACGCTCTGGTGTGTCATCTCATCATCATCCCTAAATGGGACTTCAAATGTGAGCAAAGGCAAGTCAAATAGATGGCAATTAATCTGTTTATTACATGAGGGGAAGGATTATTGCAATCTCAACGGCACATACACGTACATGTACCTCAAATATTCCTTATTTGATTTCAGTCTTTGCTTTATATTTTATTTAAGAGAGTATTTTTTATACAAATTAATTTTATGATTTTTTGCCTGTGGTGTTAATGATTCAGTCACAGTTGTATTTTTGGATCTTGTAGTTTATAGTCTGAGAACTACTGAGCTGTTTTATGAAGTGATTATTTTTATGTTCATTCCAAACCCCGTGGCAGAACAGGCGAAGGACCAGAATATGCGGATCGTACATTTCCGCTGTAGACCCACTCCTGACATGTATCCTGGACATTTACTTATAATGGCCTTGTGGTTTAAACAAAAACAGACATGTGACACAAAATATCCCAACAGCAACGTGAAGGAACAACAAAAGCAAGCAGAAAGACGTCCGTCTGTCACTCTTATGCCGTCATTACTGTTCAAATAAAGCTTCTTCTGTTTTGTCCTTCATACACAGTGCGTCTGTTTTTAGTTTTATCTCAGTAACATAAATGTGTCTTGTAAAGATTTAACAGATTTTGGAGCTCATGAGATATCTGATGGACGTTTTAAAGAGGTAAAAAATCTGATAAAGACATTTTCTCTTGTGGTTTCTGTTGATGACCAACTTTTTCCACAACGCAGCGCCTAAAAGACATGAAGCATGTGCAGGCAGCAGAGAGATAAGAGGCAACAGGTAAAGATCTTAATACATCGCTCCTGAGTCAAGATGTAGATACAAAAAGAGAAAAAAGTGATGACGGTGTTCTATTTACACTCACCAGCATTAAGTGCGCCTGTTTTAGTTGCTTGTCAACTCACCAGCCAATCACATTTCAGCAACTCAATACATTTAGTCATGTAGACATGGTGAAGACGACTTGCTTAAAACTCAACCCAGTACTGTCCTGCAGATGCAGAGTGGGGAGAGGATTAGAGTAGCCAAACCATCACAAAACATCTGCAACAACAGATGCAAGATGAGGCCACCTGCACTTCGAAGGACTCCGCCCATCCTGCATATGCACCTTTCACCCCTCTTCCTTCAGGGACAAGACTGGACCACCAGACTGCTGAACTGGTGGAGTTCTCCAGGTTGCTGCCTACAGGAGGACAGACAATGGGTGCAACACAACCTGGACTGACCTACTTAGCAACACTTGACAACAGCAGCTGAGGCCTTTTTCTCATCAATGCTCGGCTGCATATTGTTCTGTACCTTCAGTGTTTAGAACTTTTGTATCTACTTTTTAATTTTTTATTTTTTCTATGTTATATTTTTTTGTATTTTATATTTATTTATTGCGTGGACTATTCATTGTTCTTATTTGACTTTTACCGCCTCCTCAGCCACCAATACCTTCTCATCTAGACAGACTGCAATGACAATAAAAATATTAAATCCCTCTTTTCTCTGACCACCGAGGAATCATCTTCAATCTAAAATCACAGCTCAACTCAACTGAGTTCAGTCAGACAACTCAGCTGTGACTGTTTATGAAACGGATGCGACTGAAGTTTGGAATCCTGGATGGCAAGGTGGTGGAGGGGCTGAAAAGGCAGGCAGCAGAGAGAGGCACGGACCATGTTTCTCATGCAAACCTGGTTTCATAGTCATGGAAGTTGCTTCTCCACGCCTCGTCTGTCTAAGATGTCGATGTAGGAGGGAAAAGCCTAAATATTCTGCTGTTGAGAGGATCGTATGAGCTATGCGTCTGTGAGGTAAGGCCTGACATTAGTGTAAAAGTAAATATGCATGCATATTCATCTGAAGTGCCTAAAATATGTTGTTTTTGTTTTTTTGCAAATTCTTGTGTCAATACAATTACAAAAGATTAGATAATATATAATAAACTTTATTAATCTAGAAATAAATCATGTGACCGCTAATAAAAACCTCCCCTTGATAAGTAAATACCATAAATACATCAGGTGTCTAAAATATATTTAAAAAGAATAAATAAAATACATGTCCATAATGTGTGCAGGAACTTCCCAGTTCCCTCTATTATCACCCCCACCAACTTCTTCTATGCCCCCCGTCTTCTCCCTGCCCCTCCAGAGAGTTGTGTAGTCTAATTGCACGTGAGACAAAAGACTTCCTCAGTCTGCAGCTCTGTTGCTAAGAGAGCAACTCCTTTGTGTGAAGGTCCAGAGGGACACAATGTTACTGAACCTAGACCTGACCATCTGCAGCAACCCCAGATGGTAGATGATGGTTCCCCACTATCTTTCCAGTTTGCAATAATGCGTTGGACAGTTGAAACACAGTTTCCTGTGGGGCTCCTGTAATGCTGATCAGGATGCAGGATGTACCGTCACCTAACCTCACAAACTGCAGTCTCTTTCTGAGATTGTTGGTTATTGAGGAGACATTGTAGGCTCAGCTTCTCCTGCACGAAAGAATTCTTACATCACAGCCACCTCCATCCAGGTAGATATAGAGAAATACCTTATTGATCCTGAAGGAAATTTGGGGACTTAGAAGATAAGAAACATAAATAATAAATAAAAAATAAAATTAAAATAAAGTGGAGTCAGATAAAGTGATGTTAGGTAAGTAAATAAGAATGGTTATAAATCAGTAACAATAAGTAAACAATATATACAAGTAAGGTTGAAATTAACAGCAATAAATGGCACGTGTCAAGACAAAGTGACCTGCAGATGACAGTCTTTTTATCCTGTCCATACACTACCTGTGGTGTGTCCCCCCCCTCCACCCCTCCCAGTGTGCTGTTAAACAGTCTGATGGCTCTGGGCAGGAAGGATTTACTGAGTCTGTAGAGCAGCTCAATGACAGCAGCTGCTGCTGAATGAGCTCCTCTGTGCTGTGATGGCGGCATGCAGAGGATGGCTGACATCATCAATGATGAGCAGCTTGTCCAGTGTCCTCCTCTCTGCAGCTGCCATGACAGACTCCAGCTCCATTCCTACCACAGAGCCAGCCCGTCTGATCAATCTATCCAGTCTGTTAGTGTTCCTCTTCACAGTGCTTCCTCCCCAGCACACCTCACCATAGAACAGAACTGGTAAAACATCTGCAGCAGTTAAAGGTTGCCAGCCTCCTCAGCAAGTACATCCTGGTCTGCCCTCTCCTGTAAAGATGGTCACAAATTATTGACCAGTCCATGTTGTCGTCCAGCTGCAGGTTCTTGTAGGAGACACCACCTCCACCCCCACAAGGACAGGCTGTGTTGGTGGTCTTGTCCTACAGATGTCCAGTACCATCTTCTTGGTCTTTGAAGTGTGATCTGGAGCTGGTTCTGGAGACACCACCCCTTCCACTAGCTTCCTGTATTCCCAATCCTGCTCCTCCCTGATAAAGCTAGGGAAGCGTTCTGTGGAGAAGATACAGGACAGCATTTTCCACAACATCTTCTCCCTGTAAGCCAACTGAAATGGATTCTTTATGTGCTGCAGCTTTACATGTTTAGGAACCATCCTCTCCACAGATTTTATGTCCTGTGAGGGAGGAGCAACTGGCCAAAAATCCTTCAGGTCTCAGGATTGTCTGTTCTTGGGGACTGGGTTACAACATGAAGTTTTCCAAAGAGCAGGGACTCGTGTTGAAAACCCCACCCAAGCCTTCTGTACAACTTAGCTTCCTTCAAGCAGCATTGGAGCTCTTTCTGCACCATTTATATCTCCTTCCAATCCATTTTCAAACATAGTTTTCATCTAATTGAGGACCGATTTCCCCTTGTTAGTATTTCAGGACTTGTTGGGACAACAGCACACTGTCTTGATAGATACAGTAATCACAGTCTATGAGCCCCATCCCTCAGTATCTGTCCTATCTGCTCCAACCATATGCTCCCTAACCCCGTCACATCAATTATTCTTAGTTGTCCCTAACACCAAGTTCAGAGGGGGCAGTGCGTTCTCAGTCACCGCCCTAAAACTGTGAAACGATCTACCGTTGTATGCTAGGCAGGCCGATTCACTTCCTGTTTTTAAGTCTCTTCTCAAAAAACATTATTTCTTTTTGGCCTTTAACCCAACCAGAGATGCTGGCTTTTATTGTTACCTCTTAATGTTTTTTTTTTTTTTTTATGGTGTAATAATGAGTTTTTCCTTTGCAGCACTTCGGTCAAAAGGGTTGTTTTTAAAGTGCTCTACAAATAAAATTTCACAGCAAAATCAGTAGATAGCCATCCTCCCTCAGCTGTGAGATTAACGACAGAACATCAGGGAGTCACAAGCTGTATTTCCGTTACAGTTTTCCCAAAATAAAAGCGATACCTCTAAAATTTCAACAAAGTGCAATTGCAACTTGCAGGTGTTTCCATTGAGTGGTGTTTAGCACATTAGCCATTAGTCTTGTAAAATCTCGTCCCGCGACACTCTACTTTGAGGAGGAAGGAGATTTCTAATTCTTTGTAAAACTCTTGCATTTCGCTGCTGTTTGCTGTCTAGGATGATGGTTATTTTTCTTCGTTAATTGTAAAAAGATTTCCTTCTCTCATACCGCACCATGTTGACTTGACACGAACTGGTAACGTGACTCCTGAGGATGTAAATGCGATAAAAGGGTTTCCATTACACTTTTACGTAAAAACTTTTTTTATCGATATTTGAGAGGTTTTTCGAAATGTAGATGTTTCTATTACTGTTTTTTTATCGCGATATTTATTTCTGTAAGTGCGTTTTGTAGGATAATAATCAAGGAATTACTCAGGTGTGCTACCTATTTTTATTCTAAGTTCATTTATTTACAAACAGTGTTATGAGTCCTTGTGTAACAGTGGGACTCTCTGGGATTACCCTGTGTTTCTGGTGAAAAGATAATTGGGATAATAAATCTTGGGGTTTTAGCTGTTTATTGTGTCGGGCCGGACCTGTACAGAGGTGTCTATATCTCTCTCTCTCGTTACAGAAAATGGGAGGTCAGCCCCAGGTGAGAACCACGGAGAGACTGATACCAGAGGACCCTTGGAATTTACTCCAGCAAGCATGACTCAGCAGAAAACTCTGTATCTCTCCTCTTTTTAAGGGTCCAGGGAAAGGTTAGGAGTGAATTCTGGCTGTAGCAGGCGGTCAGACTCCATGCTTCTGTATTATTGAGGGAGAGGCAATCGGACCCAGAGCTCTGTATGCACATTTCTAATATTCTGTAATTGAATAAAGAAGTACTCTAAGTTTGTAGGAAAGGATTCGGGGGTGTGGGAAATCAGTACCCGCTTGACTTGGGTGTGTGGGAAACTAGTACGCATTCTTAATGTCAATAAAAAACCACTACTTACCCGAAATGTTATAGATATCACTTTTTTTGCGAAAAACTGTAATGGAAGCGCAGCTCGTGAACCTGGTTCAGCTTAGCGCTCGTTCAGCTCTCACACATATCAGAGTAAACAAGCGAAAGTAAAACAAACAACAGTTTAATATTTGATGGAGTCACTTAGTTTTCATCATCAACAAGCAAACAAATTTTCTGATAACTTATCTGACAACTTTTTTCCTCCTTTTTTCACTCTTTTTTTGTGAATGTTCAATAAATTTCCTTATTATTCTTTATTATTCATTATACATCTTTTTATTATTCAATTCATTAATCTTCATTACGTTTCTTACACATTTTTCATTATAATAATCACAGTCTTTAAAAATTTTATCCATCTTTATAAATAACCTTTTCTGAGCATATACTTGTACATTTTTCTGAGTACAGGTGATGGCCTGTACTGGGAACAGTGTGGTTCTCATAGGAGACACTGGGTTGTATGAAGACAGGACATCTGCAAGATAAGACATATTATTATGAGATAGAACAGACAGTCTTATCTGGTCATTCAAGCCACCGTGAATAACATAAATGTAGAAAACTACCCACTCTAGCTCTGGTTTTTCAGAGCCTCCTGCGACCAAGTTTGGGTCGGATGCTCTCCTTGTACAAGTCTTTATTTTTACTTTCTGTAATAAGCTTTGTTAAACTTCACTTATCCAGACTCTTGGTAATTCATTTTTTTACAACATGAATAAAACAACATAAGCAAAGGTCATAAACTGTCTTCAGATCCCTTAAATTCTCATTTACTTATATAGCACCTTAAAACACTGAAGCTGACCACATACCAACAGACTCTGTTGGCACTAAACTGTAAACTATAAAACATTATGATAAATGCTCATTTGCAAGCATTGCTATGCAACATAAAACATTGTCTCCAGTATAAGCTATATTAGTCTCTAGCATGAGTTGAGATAGATGTTTAGTACTGAAGAACTAAAATAAACCAATTTAAAATATCAGCTTCTTTATTCTGTTAGTCTTTAGTCTCACTATTAAATCCCCCACACTAAAGGAAAATAGGATAACTTTATAGCCAACAGCTATCATTTAAAACTTCCTGTATTTTTCTTTTAAGATTGACATTATTTGCATTGCAAACTTCTGAAATTCCATAATTAAACTTGCAAGTTCAGCATCCTACAGCCAAAATGTCACAGTCTGCATACATTTCTGCATGTTTGTTGCTTGTTTCAGTTGAAACGGTTCAGTGATAAATGTAAAAATGTAGGAAATTTGTTAAACATGACACTTGAGTTCTGAATATTCCCAAATTTTCTTTTACAGGAAGAACCGGTGACTTTGACCTTGACTATGTAAATAAAAGTGATTTGTTTTGAGTTGCTCGGATATCAGAGTGAGCATATGTAGAGAGGTATGCAAATGACGCCTGTCTTTGTTGGTGATGATCTGCAGCCGCAGACTGAAGGAGCAATACGGGGAAAGTACAAGGATGGAGAAAGTTCTTCTGTTCACCTGCGCTGCATCAGGCAAGTGTTTTATATGGGCTCAAGTCATATAGATTTTGCTGTTGTTAATCTTTTTTTGCAAATAACTTCAGGGTTTGCATCTGTAAATCAAGATTGTCACCATGTAAAAACAATCTGCCTGAAAATTTCAAGTTTGCAAATCTGCAAAAGGGTTTGCCTGGTTGCAAAAGTTTGGGAAAAAAGTTCACAGATGCAAAGCACAAAGCTGCGGATGGGATGTTCGGCTCTTTTCAGAGAGCCAGCTCTTTTGGCTCGGCTCCCAAAGAAGAGCTGGCTCTTTTGGATCCCGAACGGCTTTTAATTTAGCATATCTTTTAGCCCCATAATTTACCTTAACTTCTCAAAAATGAATGAATTGTGTTTTGAAAACCCTTTTGTGTCCAGCATTTTTGCGAAAAAACAAATTTTTGCCTCCTTTTGTGCATTTATTCTGATACAAAAAAACTTACTTTTGTTTAATATTTCAACAAAAATTTTATATTGCTCAGAAAACAGCAAACAAATCCACAAAACAGAACTCGAGAAAGCAGCATTAATGTCCCATTAATGCAGGTTTGGCATTCAGAAAATTAAGATGCCTCATCATGGATGGGCTGATCCGGTTTCTCCTCTCTGTGAGTAGGGTTTGATGTAGAGGCTGACATTTTTTCAGGAATCCCATAGGTCACAAAATCTCCACGGGATGGGAGTCAATTTTACTATTAATCACAAGATTGGGACGGTACAGGATAAAAAGTTAACGGGAGCTGACGGGAGCGGGAACCAAATCATAAAAAAAAGAGAAAAAGACAGGCGCCACCATTATGTAGTTTTTGCTCAATAAACTTACATTGTAACCAAGAAAAAAAAAAGAAATACACTACCCAGAAAGAGTAAAATACAACTTTATATGTTATGTTAGGGTTTAATCAACTTTGGTAGACATGGTGTGAACCATGTACTGTTTTATTGTTGTTCCCTTTTTTTTTTTTTATTGTAACTGACGTCCAAAAAAAACACATAGCAGCTGGTCTGAAAATAAGAGAGAATTGTGAGAACATTTAATCAAATTCAATGTATTGCCTAAAGACAAAATACATTTTTAAAAATGGGAGGGGGAGTCATACTAATCGGTAGTAATTTTAACAGGATTGGGACGGGACAAGATTTCTTTCTGTGGGAGTGGGATGGGACAGGAGTGAAAATCCACTCCCGTGTCACCCTCTTGTTTGATGGCACGACACACTCACTCACCTACTCTCCTCACGGCTGTCTGCTGTCTCAGCAGTGTAGTGCTGTCTATCGCTCCCCTTTCTGTTTTCACATAATGGTATGATCCTATATCCTCACATGTGATTGGCCGCCTGTCCATGCGGGCCAATCCAAACAAAGCAGTGCCGGGGGCTAGCTGAGGCTGAGCACTGAGCGCTAAGCACACAGCAAAAGGAAAAATAACTTAGAAGCCGGCTCTCACTCGATGTGAGCTGGTTCTTCTGATTCACTACAGAGCATCGGCTCTCAGAGCCGGCTCTTTCGCGCATGGCACATCACTACTACAAGCCTCCTCCCCGCAGCACCAGAACGGGCTCAGCACACGAGTTCTGAGCAACATGTCTCTGTGTGTTCTTTAAGTTACTACGTGACGTTCACTACATCTGTGTGAGGGATGTCTACGTTGACAGAGATGTCAGGAGGGAAAAGAAAGAAGAGAGCCAAGAGTTTATCACATCCACTTTGCAGCTCCACACTTAAACTGAATCATTTCATTTGGTCTGATAATGTTTCAAACTTTATCACTAAGAAAATTGATCCACGCCCCTTCAAGAGCCTGCAGGGGTGTGGAAAGACAGGAAGCTGTCTGCTCTGATTGGATAGCTTGATTTGTCACCATCCAATCAGATGGAAGTGTAAAGATATGGACAAATTCGAGTCTCACAGTTTTGTGCTTTGCATCTGTGAACAGGGTTTTCGCAAAAGAACTTTGTTTTTTCCCCCCAAATACAAACCTTTTTTACAACCATGCAAATCCTTTTCTGCACATTTGCAAACTGGAAATTTTCAGGCAGATTGTTTTTACAGGGTGACAAGCTGGATTCACAGATACAAACTGAAATAATGTGCAAACATTCATTTACAACAGCAAAATCTATATGACTTAATATTGAGTCCATACGTTTTATAAAAGGTTTCAGTTTCTCAGTTCTGTTACTACAGAATCTTTCTCATCACGTCTGAACGCAGAGCAGAAGGAAAGAATTTAATAATTATGTTCAATGTTGACATCGCTTTTCCTGATGGAGCAAAACGTCAAAAATTGGGGTTAGAATTTTAGTCTGGTTATAATCAGCATGTTCATGTGTCTCTGCAGCTCTGTGTGTCGTCCGCTCTCTCCCTGCACGTCAGTACCATTTTGTTAATAAGCTGAAAAACTGGACCGAAGCTCAGAGTTACTGCAGAGAAAAGTACACGGACCTGGCAACTATTGACAACATGGAGGACGTGAAGATCCTGAACAACATGGCAGAGTCTGACATGATGGTAGGCCCAACTTTTCCCGTCTCTTTTAAATCTCCTTTAGATAGTTATATTTAAACACTTCAATATTTTACATTTAAAAACACAAGCAAAAATACTAGTATATTGTTCATTTTATATTAAAATTAAGTACCATATTTAATTTTTTATACACACCATAATTGCATCAGTGTGTTTTGTAAAAAATAAAAAAATACAAAGAGAAAAGGAACTCAAGTAAAAAAATTTTAAAACATTTGTGCATCTGTAGAACATTCATATTTATCTCATAACTGTTAGACTGCAGTAAATATTTATCATTAGATGATTAACAACCTTTTACAGAAAATATAGAAATAATTCCTTCATGCCCAAATTTATTAAACAAACAATCAAATAAAAATAAATTAAAACAGATTGAAAGTAAGAACAAAAATCTGAAAACAAGCTTGTTAAAGCAACTTTTAACTTTTTACTGTTCAGGTTTAAACCCCGTTGGTTGGTAACGAATCATCTCTAATAAAATTCTCAAGCAATTGCAGAATCAGTTGTAATAAATCCATAAAGAATTGTTTACTGAATGGGTGAAACAGGATTGGTCTGTCTTTGTTTAGTGGGAGTCGCTAAGGAAGGAGAGGGCAGTGTTGCAGGTGGACAGATGACTGTTTAGTTTTTCTTTTTTACATTTCTGCCTTCCTCTGCTTTTCGTGGTGGTTTCTAGCCTGTCTTAGACGTCTGGAATCCGCTGAATAACCACTAGGAAAATGGCGGGATGTGAACATATGCAACCTTTAAAAAAGAAAGATCAAAATTTTAGGCAATTAACTGTTAATTTACAAGTAAATTAGCTAAAGCATTACATAAAAAAAAACAACAACAACTAATTATAGTCTCATTCACACACAGTCACACACACACATGTATACACACAAATAATAACCCCCCCCATTTCTACACAAAGATGCTCCATAACTTCTTTCTCTAAACTGTCACGAGGAGAGTGGGACCCAAGGAAGAGAACAATCCAGGCAGGTTAGTTACATGGTGTAGCAGCAATCCAGCGTTGAATGAAGATCAGCCTGGAGCTTATGAGCAGGTGCAGGGCAATAAATCTGATTCCACTCAGCTGCGTTGCTTAATCACAGGACGTGCCTCTTGTCCACAAAGGAAAGGGAGGAACAAACACCAGAGCTTTGGGATCCATGAAATAAACTGAATATAGGAAAGGCTAAAAGTAATAAACAACAACCCCCAGACCGAGCAGGCAAACCCCCCAGCGTGGAGGATGAAACCGCTGGAGTTAAAACAAAGATGAAATAAACTGAAGAAACAAAAAGAGCAACTATGAGCAGTAACAAGAAAAGTACACATAAAGTACTTCATAAAATAATGAGCTAAAGTTAAATAAAATTAAAATAACAAAATACAATAATATAAAACAAGTTAAGATCAAATAGAATATATTTAAAAGCCAAGCTAAAAAGGTTTTAAGCCTCTTTTTAAAACATCAATGGTCTCTGCTGCCCGGAGGTTCTCTGGCAGGCTGTTCCACAGATGATGGAAAGAGGCCTCACCGCAAGTTCTGGTCCTCAATCTTTGAACAACTAAAAAGCCGGTACCAGAGGACCTCAGAGTTCACGAGGGCCCATAATTTAAAAGCAATTCAGATTAATAAGAAAGTCCAAGACCATTAAGTCATTTATAAACCACTAAAAGAACCTTAACATCAACCCTGAAACGCACAAAGAGCCAATGCAGCGATTTTAAAACCGGTGTAATGTGTTCCCTTACAGAATGCGTGCTGCCGAGTTCTGAAGTAATTGTAAGTTAGAAATGGACTTTTTGGGAAGACCAGAGAGCAGGGCATTACAGTAACCTAAACTACTAAAAATAAAAGCATGCATCAGCACCTCCATGCTGCAATTGGGGATCCAAATAAAAACATAACAGAACCCGGTTGTTCATAGAAATTCTGACCTGCATCTGACAAGTTTCCAGCAACGCAGACCGAGGATGGAACAACCTGTATTAGGGGGCCCTCGTGTTGTTACTAACAACCATGCTTTGTCCATCATACTGTTCATGTTTTACTATGCTTTACTAGTAGTGCTAAAACTCTACATTTTTTTAGTTTGGTGGGGGGGGGGGGGGGGGGGGGGGGGGGGGGGGGGGGGGGGGGGGGGGGGGGGGGGGGGGGGGGGGGGGG
>JBAMHW010000015.1:30099514-30123964 GCA_037177495.1 Rhadinocentrus ornatus | reverse complement strand
CGGTGGTTACCACACAAATTCAGCCACAAGATCCAGATATCCGGCAACACGTGATCCCAAACTGACCAATCACAAGGTCTGCGTAGCAGGGCTGCACGTCAGGTCTGGAAGAGGTGCACATCGAGCCTCTGCGGAGCTACGCCGAGCCTACGGTTAGCACGCTGGATGTGCTTGTTAACGGAGTCTTTGTTTGGGGGTAGGTCTTTTTTAGAACACTTTCCTGAGTTGAACAGCTTAACTCTCGCCATGTAAACATCCATACACTCCTGATCATACAGATCACATGTGAAAGCTTCCACTGCCTTGCAGAACTCTGGTGATGGAGAGAAACATGTCCCTAGTTCTCTAGGTTTATGTATTGTTTCTGGGAAATGAGCTTTTTTTAAGCTTTGGTTTTCCCCACCCCATGCATAGCACTCAGTGTTGCATCCAGAGAATGCCTGCAGACCAACAAGAGCACGAAATTTGTCTTCCCCAAGATGAGCATGAAGCCTGTTAATGTCAATAATAATAATTGCTCCCATTCATCTTCATAGCATGACATTTGTCCCCGTACCCAATAAGGACTCTTGTGTTTCCAATTATGCTCTTTGCAGATGTGATTAAAGAAATACTCAACAAGTTTTCTTTATTTTGCCCACATGCCAGGAATTTTCTCCACTGTTTTGGTGTTTTTTGATCATCGCCATATACTTACATTTTTGGACAGCCTTGTTCTGCCCGCCTTTTTAAAAAGCATTTTCAGTCTACAAAGTCGCAGGACTTCTCGTTTTTTTAAAAAGCCTCTTTTCAATTACAGTCTTGCAGAAATGCTTGTAACCATTTTCATACAAGTTGCTCTCTTTTGTGTAATTTTTCTTTTTGGAAAGGTACTGAGTATAGTCTCTGAAACAGGTGACGTGGTATCTTGCTTCGCAGGCCACCAAGTCCCTGTCCCGAATTTGCAGAAGCAGACTCGCATCTTTTCTTTCTTCAGCTGCAAGGAGCAATTTCCCAGCCATGAGTGTTTCACACTGGATCAGTTTTTCTATGATTCCTTTCCGGGTGTATAGCTGATATTTATATTTTTCGTGTTTGCAAATTATGCATTGTATTGGTAGCAGGTGTGGTGCCCGCTTGGATGTGCAGAGTTCACCCGTTTATGATCTCAAAGCCCTTGTTTTTGCTGCAGTTCCCTCACCATCTTTCGTTTCTCTTTCTAGCCCTATCACTAAAAAACAATCTGGAAAGAACATGTTTAGGCATCTCCTCCATTACATCATAGTGGACTGAAGATGTCAGGTTAGAGGCATCACATTTATTCATTTATTATTGTCTTCCTGTGTGTGTGTCCAAATAATAAGTCAAAATTTTATCCTCTGGACAAAAACTTAATACCCTAATGGCTTACTCACACAGGATCAGTCATTGTAACTAAAACTCAAGGAATCTCATTCATGCTGTAATTGGCTGGTGCATCTATGTGCTGCATGGGGCTCAGGGGGCAAAATCCAGAAGCATTCAGTAATAGTTATTATATTGAGTCTTTTTACATAGTTCTAAGAATACAATAAGCTTCTGTTACAAGTTAAAGACCAAGTTTGGTTATTTCCACAGCTGAAGATCACGATTCACATTACAGTAATTTAGCTGACGCTTTTATCCAAAGCGACTTACAATGGTTAGGCAGTAGCATTAAGGGTCTTGCCAAGGATCCATCTGGAAGGTGTTAATGTCTGTCCCCTGGGGGATTTGAACCCTGGTTACCAACATGGGAAACTGATGCTCTACAAATTGAGCTAACCAGCAAACTTACATAGACCTTCCTCATTTGACACATACCCTCTCTTTCAGCCTCTTTCTGAAATAAAGATGCCTTTTCACTTCTTCTCTGGGCTCGTTTTATGTTGGTGATGTTAGTGAAGTGGCTGTAGCGGTCTCTGTTCTAGCCACTGTTGGCTGGAAGTGCAGCAGGTTCCTGAAGCTTAAAGTTAACTTATTTATAAAGGGACAATTAGCAAAAGTAATTTCCATTTTTAGTCTTTTAGCAAGTCAAAGCCATCCACAAAACAATTATACAATGTAGCATGACAATAAGAAACGCCAGTTTTTAGGTTAAATTTCTGCACTGCCTCTTCTGCCACAGTACGCTCTCTGGTGCCGAGCTCTTTCCACATAAACACAGAATCAATAAATTTCTTCCGTCCTGTGTCTGTAACAGGGATTACAGGACTATCTTTAAAAAAAAAAACATGCATACAGCACTCAATTTCTGTGGCGTCTGCTAGCAAACAGTATAAACAAGAATCTGTGGCTAGCTAATTTTTGTAATGTCCTGCTCATCTTTTTGTTAGATTGACAGGTGTGTGTGTGTGGGGGGGGGGATCAGTGGACCTCAAATGTGGGAAATTGGTAACATCATGTGCAACCAGAGATACTTTAACTTTTTAAGCTATAGGATATTTATCATTATCAGGAATTACTCAGGTGTGCTTCTTATTCTTATTCTAGGTTTATATATTTACGTAGTGTGTTATGAGTCCTTGTGTAACAGTGGGACTCTGTGAGATTGCCCTGTGCTTGTGGTGAGAAGAATGGAATGTATGAGGTGATAAATCTTGGAGTTTTAGTTGTTTATTGTATTTTTTCGGACCGGGGTTTGTGCGGGGTTGTCTTTTCTCTCTTTCTTGACAGAAAATGGAAGGTCAGCGCCGGGTGAGGACGCGGAGATCCTGGTATCAGAGGACATCTGGGATCTTATTCCAGCAAGCATGACTCAGCAGAAAACTCTGTATACCTCCTATATAGAAGGGTCCAGGGGAGGAGTTAGGGGAGTTCTGGCTATGGCCCGCAGCAAGACTCCAGGTTTCTGTATTAGTTAGGGAGAGATATGGGACCTAGAGCTCTGTAAGCACATTTTTAATACTATGTAATTTAATAAATAATAGTTTGTCTTCACTGGCCTGCTGTCCATTCTGAAGGAGAAGAGAGAAAACCCACGGAGTCAGAAAGGTATTTATTAGTACTCTAAGTGTGTAGGAAGGAGTACCCACTCGATTTGGGCGTGTGGGAATTAGTACCCACTCGATTCAGGTGTGTGGGAAATTAGTACGCATTCTTAATGTTGGAAAGTAATACTTTTTAGGGTTTTTTCACTCTTCAAAGCAGACTTCAGTGCAATATCTCAGTAACAGTTTGAAGACATGTTACAAAAGACTTGAGTTTTCAAAAGAAGGTATAACAGAAATGCATTAATACATTTTCACCTGTTAATGGAGCCTGATAACGAACTTTGTATAGTGATTCATTTTACCTCTCAAAGTGATTTGCAAATTTATTTCAGCAGTGTATAAGTGTGTTTGTAGTGTGTCTTTAACAGGCTGATGGGATCAACAACGAAAAGAAAAGAAAAAACCCACATTTGTGAAAAGTGGGTTACAAGCCACCCTCCACCCCGAGCAAAGTTTTGAGGCATGTCATTGGACAATAACTAAAACTGCGTCATGCATGTCAGGCCCCGAGCATAGCTGACCGCTCTGTTTGCCGGGGATTTAGCCATTTTATTCAGGTGTGTTGGAGAAGGGAAGCATCTAAAAGTTGCAGGATACTAAGGACTAGACTTGGGCACCCCGGCCCTAAAGCATAACACCGCTCCCGTGAAAGTTTTATTCGACACCTCAAGTAGGTTAAATCTTGGACGGCACAAGATTTCCTGAAAGTAAATTAGGATAAAACTGAAGCCCTGTTATTTGGCCCCCTAACTGCCATCTTGGACCTATGGAACCAAAAAACATCTGTAAAAAACTTTGGCGAGGTTTTTGAAAAAGTGTTTTTATTTGATAAACAAATCAATTCAGTCATTAGAGCTTCTTTCAGCTAAGAATCGAAGGTCAAATCATCTAATCAATCAGCTATGGCTGTGATCTCCACCTTTTTGGAGCCAGCGCCACCCCCCTCCCCCTCCCCCCGTCTATTATTTATGTCCCCTATCTGCCCTACTGTTAAAATATAGATTGAGATTATATTTACATTGCAGGTCTTAACGCTTGATTAGGATTTTTTACTGAGATCAGATTTTTTCCCATGTTTGCTCACGTAGTAGTTTAAATGTGACCTCCATCAGACTCTAGTGTGAACAGTGTATGACCCTGAAGCGACCCACATGCACAGAGAAGGATGTGACGGTTTTGTCAGAGAGAGGAGGGCTGGTAGCCGTAATTTTTGTTGACCGCTGAGCCATGCTGAACCACGCTGAGCTTAATAGACCAAATTATATGTTAAATCTAAATGTGCTACATTCGATCACTTGTAAATTTCAACAAGTTTATTGCTGCATTCTGCCCAGTGGTTAATTCTGTGAAGTCAAGAAAGACGATCAATAAAGGGAGATATGCATCAGATCGAAGAGTGTTTTTTTTTTGACAAAGACGGCGCGTCACACAAATGGACCAAACTCATCCTTTGCCTCACTAGTGACCGTGCAAGTCAATTTACAAGGAAAAGATGTGAAATGTGAGACATTTGTGCACAATCCACTATTACCTTTCACACCACATGTTGGATATTAAAGCTGTAATCCAGCTAAATAAGGTGGACAGTCTGCTGCCAGCATGTAGCAGTCAGGACGAAAAGTAGCTTTGGTCCTTCATTCCAGCAGAGCGGTACGCAAACTGGAGGCTGGAGGTCTAGAAGTGATGCAACGCTAATGAAACACATAAGAGGAGGATTTCTTTTTATTCAATTATTCTTACACAGTGCTTTTATATTATTGTTCTAATTTCTGTCCAGATGGTTTATATTTCCTGCAACTTCTTGTCCACCTGGTTAATAGTGATTGTGTCCCTTTGCACCGCCCACCAAGCTGCAGCACCCAGCAACTAGAAATAAATATTATTTAACACTAAATAAACTGCTACCAATCTCAGATGTATCTGTACACATTTATTTTATCAATTAAAATAAATGACTAAATTATCGGCATCAGTACTGTCATTTAGTAAACGCTTTTCTCCAGAGATTCCCCCCTGTGGGAATCAAACTTTGTTTTTTTTCCGCATGACAGACGGGTGCTCTACCGACTGAGATAACCAGCTGCACCATCCAATGCCTCTGACATGCCTTGCCTCGTGACACGTTGTTGACGGCATTTTGCCGTCTGCTGCCCTCCTCTGCCTTTCTGACAATGCTGTAATAGTAATGCCCACTCTGTGCCCACAAACTAAAACCTTTTTAAGTTTGTCAACTTTGTCTATCAACATCTTCTCACACACCGAAAAACTACGCTTCTTTGTTCTTTTCCCTTCCTGAGCCATCATGGAGGTGGAGTCTTGAGATTGAAAGATTTCTGCTAGCCATGTTTGTGAATGTTTTTGTGTCCTGGCCACTAGGAATCCCAGAAGCAAATAAATTTAGTGAAGATTTAACAGTAACACAGTGTGAATAACAAACTGATCACCAAAATGACATATTTGCAGTAAAGAAGTGACAAAACATGCTGAAGGCCACATGTCTGACTAATAAGACATCAGACCCAGCTTTGTAATGTCCTATTAAAGGGGACAGGGCAGCCGTTAGGACTGAGGGTGGTGAGCGCTACTTTTCTGGCCTCCCTGTTGTACATTTATTGTTCCACATGGCTAATCAGCTGGGTGTTTTTAGCCTGGTTGTTATGTGTGCAGCATTTCCATCAACAGTGTTGGTTGCTAACTTTCTGACCATCATCACGTTTGTTGCCTGCTGGTAGCGATCAGGTAAAGTAAGTGTGGGTTCATTCCTTTAGTTTGGCCGTTGCTCACACACTTTTTAAACAAACAATTTTCGTTTTTTTTTACAGCTCGTGGCGCAGGATCAGAAAGATGGTAATTGATTGTAGAAACAGACCTTCCTTTCAGCTAAAGCCTGGTAGCAGATCTCTCGTTGCACCGGCCCTTATTCATCCAGCAGTCTTTGGTGAAGGGCCAGTCACAAATACAAACGCTGCCGCAACTCTGTGGCTGGCTTCCAAAAACAAACTCCATCCGTTTGAATAAATGTGGCTTCCCCTCACAGCCGAAGAAGCATTTCTTATGTCACGTTTACACTGGAAATGTTGCTGTGTTCACCTGCACTGAGCAGTTAAGGTGGTTTGTGCACAAACTGGAGAAGATGACCCGATAACTGAGTCGCTCCAAGTAGAAGATAATGAGAAACTTTCTAAAACCTGTTGTTTTCAGCGCCATGGAAACTGAATGTGGAGACACGCTGGAAAAAAAAAAGGCAACACACAGTATTCAACACGATAATATTGTAGAAAGCTCAAAAAAGTACATATTGTGTAAAAGGACCCCTTTAACGGTTAACAGGTCCAAACACTAAAAAACAGATTTTTCCTTCTAATTTGAAGATGCTTCATGCTTTACAGACTGTAATCATTTTAGGCAAACTTATTTGTTTTTCATGGTATGTAAATAAATCTAGTTTGAATTGTTTTGACTTTCCTGCACAAATCAGACTGAACATGTCTAAACTGAAGTACTTTGCATGCTCATTTTGCATGTGCATGACCAAAGTAAGATGAGTAATTTCATCAGGTTTATTTATTTGCTGTCACAGACGGAGGAAGGAAAACAGCGAACGGACAAGGATGGAGAAGTTTCTTCTGTTCATCACTGCTGCATCAGGCAAGGGTTTTAAATTTTTATTTTTCACATTTATTTTATTTTTTATCTAGATGTACAAATAGGAAGTATTCCATGTTAAGTCAACCATGGGGTTTCAGTGTGTATATATATTTTTATATTTTTTTACAGTTTAAAGACTTCCATAGATCGATTTTATATTATTTATATTATTTGAATTTTTTGTCAGATTATTTATTTTTATCTGTTCTATAAAAAATATTTAATAAATGTCATATTATCTATATTTTATAAATATTCAATAAATGTTTTTTTTTATCATTTTCTTGTTTATTGCTGCGGCAAACTAGTTAGGGCTGCCAAAGAATTACAAATTGTAACTCGTACAAATTGTTAATTAATCACAGTTTACAAATGAATTAATTATGATTAACCACAGTTCGTGACTGTGCCTGAAATCTGCCTGTTTACGTTGTTTTATATCAACAGAAAGAGCAAGTCGATGCTAATATTTAGTGTTACCTACACCTGGCTGAAAATCAGATGTCCAACAGTCAGTAAATGTAGCATTTAATGTACTACCATATGTGGTTCTGCTTCATCGCTACCATGTTCTAGGTTGCAATGCACATCCATCATCGTCATCTGCCGAAACGTGTTATTTTTGACAGCCTTAATATGTTTATTTACTGGACTTCAGTAAGTGGCACTGATGTCCAGTAAAGTGGTTCATTTGCAAATATAACATGTTTAATTAACAGGAAAAACATTCTTTAAACAGGAACCTAAAGGCTTAATATCAGAGCTCATCAAGTTAATGTCACTTTCACAGAAACATGTACTTGTACTTAAAAAGAAAAATACGTACAACTTGACTGATTTAAAATATCTGACACCTAATTAGGATCAGTTTTACATAAACCCATGTGACACACTCAGCTCAGTACTTTCTAAACTCAGTGCTGCTCCTATAGGAAAAAAATAAATAAATAAAATAAAAAAATAACATAAAAGGTGAACATAAATGGCTTTTATAAGATTTAATGTCAAGTTTGCAGATAGTTTGATCTGAAAGAATCTGTTCAAAATAATGAAAATGTCATATCATGAAATTGTGAAACAAAGTCGGGAATTATATTTTCCATGAAAGTATAACTTTTGTGTAAGTAATAAAACATGTTCAGATCTATAAAATTTCAGTCAACAAATATTTTCAGTCAACAAATATGTTACGTTTTATTTTTTAGCAAATGTGGATAAAACTAAATTTAATTAGATTAAGTTCACAGAAAATATGATAAGACAATTATTGTGTACAGATCATTTTCTGAATGTGTAAATTACACATTCAGAAAATAACTGTTGTTTTCGTCTACGATGACGATGACGAATTTATTTCTTTGACTTTTTTCATGACAATAACGAGACAGTGATGAACTAAAAATGGCTCTCTGATGATGGGAACATGACGAGACGTTTGTTAGATTTTGTTGACGAGACGAGGTACAAATGTTCAAGAGCTGATTGTCCGACATTAAACATGCACAACATTTCTGCCTATTGTAAGCGCAATCTGTCAGTCAGCAATGCTGCTGTTTCTTGGCCTCGCACACCACATGATGTGCAATGCACACACAGACAAGCAGTTTATTCACCTATAGATGAATCATGGCGGCAGTGTCGGCGAAGCTCTTTGCTTTTTTAGAGTAATTGATTCCACAGTTAGCATTTTATCTGTGTGATGCAGAACCCTAAGTAGATCAGAAAGTATCTGCTGCTGGTTGGGAAACCTTCTAAGTCTAAAACATTCCTTTTCATTTTCTATTTATTGATGAAAATAACCAAACAACAAGCTCAGTATATGTTGAGCTTGTAGATCTACTATTTCCTTGTGTGACATTTTTGTATGATGAATCAGGGCATCAATTCATGAAAAAAGTAGAAATATAACAGCAGTGAAGTACAGCACGGCAGCGTTGCATCCCTGTTGATGGGAAAGTCTCGGCTAAAGCTCTCAGTCTGGTAAAGGATCTGGTTATTATGCAGAAGCATGAAGGTTAACTTGTTTTATGGATTCCAATACTTGTTATAACCTGTCAGCCTTGATTCCACTTTTTAATACGTTTTATTGACTTAAATTAATTTGTTAAGAGACTAATACTTTTTTATTTGACTAAAACTAGACTAAAACCTTTTTGAGTTTTCATTGACTAAAACTGGACTAAAACTATTAAACTTAGAAATTACTAAAATGTGACTAAAACTAATAAGCATTTTTGTCCTGAAGACTAAAACTAAGACTAAAACTGAGATGCCTGCCAAAAACAACACTGTCTGTAACTAAATTAACATAAATATTTTTACATCTTCCTTCCACTGATCTATAAGAGCAAATGTATATTTAAAAAAAAATCTCACAAGAAGAAAAAGATAGTGTTTGTAACCTTTTTATATAACGATGGTTAAAACTAAATGTCACTAAAACGTCGCCTGAATCAAATGTTTGATTTTGTTTTAATCCTGAACCTCATGTGTGTCTCTGCAGCGCTGCTTGGCATCTCCCCTCTCGCTGAATGTGAGTTTTATTTTGTTTATGACCAGAAGAACTGGAACGATGCTCAGAGCTACTGCGAGGAAAAGTACACTGACATGGTCACTATTAACAACATGGAGGACGTGGAGATCCTGAACAACACGGCAGATTTAAGCAAAATGCTTGCACTGGACGGCAACCAAGTAAATTCTTTTATCTAATCCTTTTTTCTTTATCCATCTATCCATTTTCCACACATGCTGCAAACTTGAACCGGGAACTTTATTTGCTGTGAGGCAACGGTGCTAACCGCCACGACACTGTACCGCCCACATTGATCAGAAGTTACATTTTTAGGGATGTCTTGGTTTTAATGATCTGGTATCTCCTCCCTGATGTGTCCAGTCTTTGCTCATGCTGCTGGCATGAGTCTTGAGAGAACCCCGATATTTGATGTTCTTCACAGTTTTATCCACTTCACCATTTATGTGAAGGACTGGGTGTTTTGTCTTTCTGGATCTTCTTAAGCCCACAATGATCCCCTCAGTCCTGACAGTTTTCAGGTTATCATCCTGTCAGATATGTAACCTCATCGCTGTAGCAAACCTCCCCATCACTGGTGATCAGTTCAACTATAATGGAGAACGTACTAATGGTGTGTGTTCTCTAAATCATGATTTCTGTCCACAACATTGAGATTATCTAAGCAGTCTAAGAGCACCGTTTGGTCTGTGGAGCAAGGGATGGATGGAGCAAGCGATGGTGGGATGGAGCAAGGGATAGTGAGATGGAGCAAGCGATGGTGGGATGTAGCAAGCGATGGTGGAATGGAGCAAGGGATGACAGATAGATATCAGTAAAGAAGGTGATGATTGGAGCAAGAACTGAGCTAATGGGCAAATTTTTCAATTTACTGGTTGATATATGTTCCATACCTCATCTATGGTCACCAGATTTTGGTCATGACTAGAGAAATTAGTTCATGGATCCAGTAGCTGATATGAGTTTCTTAGTGCTTTCATCACTCTGAGAAAACAGGTGAGGCGCTCACACATCCATCTGGAACTTGGTGTGGATCAGTTGCTTCTTCATATTAAAAGGAGGAGGATGGATGGATGGATGGATGGATGGATGGATGGATGGATGGATGGATGGATGGATGGATGGATTTTAAATATACTCTATCAAACTTGATAATAACACACAATTGTTGATTTCAGCTCGCCTGGATTGGACTGCGCAAAAACATGTCCATCTTTGTTTGGTCTGACATAGATTTCTATGAAAATGATACCACTATGTTCAGAAACTGGAAGCCCGGAGAACCAAACAACTTTCATGGTATTGAAAGCTGTTCAGTAATGGGGAATGATGGACTGTGGAATGATTTTCCTTGTAACTCTTCATTGAAACCAGTCTGCTACGACAGAGGTAAGGCAGAGCAGCATCACAATGCTAGAATAACACGAAGGACACATGAATAATTACTGTCATTTTAATTCGTCACTATGGTCCAGTTTCAGGGTCAACTGTGAAATTTGTCCTCATCGACCAAGAAATGAACTTCACGGATGCTCAGGCCGTCTGCAGAGAAAAACACACAGACCTGGTCAGCATCACAAATTCATCTGACAATGATGCGATAAAGCAGCTGGTGCCTCTAAATCGCATGGTCTGGATTGGACTTTTCAGAGGCTACTGGGAGCTGCTGAATGGATCTAAGGCCACATTCATGTACTGGTCAGAGTGGCAACCTGACCATGATAGGAACTGTTCAGCAGCCAATTTTCAAAATTCTGGAAAATGGGAGTATTCGAACTGTGACACCAGGATGGCCTTCATTTGCTACTACAGTAAGCCATGATTCAGTTGCAGGAAGAAGCTGTGCTAACAACTCTGCCACCGTTTAGGCTAACAGACATTTCAATTAAAAATGAAGAAAATGTAAATGTGTGTCTGTGGATTTGATGTTTTCTGACTTGCACATGAGCCACAACATAAACCAGATTAACCAAAATTCATATCCCAGTGTTTCTGAGCAGAATGGTGATATAATAAGTCTTGTTTGTTCTATATGAATTGGGACACTATACAATAAAATGTCACTGTTATAGTAGATTCTTGCAAACTACAGTCCCAGGATCTCCAGTTCTGTTTCTCGAGGTTTGCTGTCCAGCAGGTTTTAGATGCTTCCTGCTACAAGAGACCTGCATCAGATTAATGGGTCTTTAAAAGGCTAGTGCAGAACTAAATGACAAGCTGTTTGTGAAATGATTTTTATTTTAATTACATGACTTAAAGCTTTATTGTAACACCAGTGGGGGATCTGAGGGGTGCAACACCTCTGCCTTCTGAAAATCAAAACAAAGCCACTCTTCACAGGTCAACATAACAAACATCATCCAAACATGACTTACCGACAGTCCTGAATATTCATAAAGTGGCTTTTTAAACAATATCACACCTGCAATCATAAAACTAATTGAAGATTTTCCTGTTGCTTTCAAAGACGCACCTGTTCTGAAGCAAGTGGTAAGAGTGAAGTTGGCGAAAGGCTCCTCTCTGAATCTCAATGACAATGCTGTGCTGGAAGACTTGCTGAATAAGGTAAATCATGTCACAAAGCGTCTTTATGATACCAAAGTTTCTAGTTGATGGAGACGGATGTAAACAAACAAGCAGCAGCATTTAGTGAGAAATCTTCAGGACACTACATGTTTTTGTGTCTCAGCTTAAGCAGAAGCTGAAGGACCAGGGAGTGAGTCAAGACTTCAGCCTAAGCTGGAGGGAGCAGCCAGATGGGAAGTTTTTCCACGAGGACGAGGAGGAATGATGAAGAGGAAGACCACTGCCGAACAAGAAGAGCTTTAAATGTTAAACGTGTTTCCAGTGAGGACTGAATGCTAATACAGGGTTCCTGCGGGGTCTTAAAAAGTCTTTAAAGTCTTGAATTTGCAAATATGCATTTAATACCTTAAAAAGCCCTTAAATTAGACAGTTTTGTCTTTAAATTGTATAAGTAGGTCTGAAATTATGTCGGCCTAAAGTTGTCCGCTGTGTTGCATTAGATGTGTCAGGGAAATGTCCCAACTGCAAAGTGACGGAAGTAAAGTCATTTTTTCCAATTCCAACCCAGCCATTATATTGAAATTAGGAACCGATTATTGCTGACTTTGCAGGGAGAAATGATTGGGGAACATTTAGCCCAACACACATGACGCCTTTATTTTGGCTCCAAAGAAAGCTAGCTGACAGTGACTTGAGAATTAAGTGGATTCGGTGAGTAAAATGGGAAAGTGTAAATGTAATATTACATGGCTGGATGAAGGGTCATTCTCGGCCTGGTTGACACCGATGGAGAATCCGTTCGAAGTAAGGTGCGAGAAGAACATCGAACTGGGAACGATGAGGATGGAGGGTGTGTGTACAACACAAAAGCACTGTGTTGTAAGGTGCTATAGACATTTTTCAAGCAGTTTAAGTGAAGCATTGCCCTTGACATACACACCCAGGTCATTTTATAATCAGTCACTGCTGATGTAAATATATGCATTTTCTTAAATTCTAGGGGTCAATTATTTTTGCCAATGTGGCGGTGAAATGAGCGTTAAATTCTGTCCAAAGTTGTCTTAAAAAGGTCTTTAAAAGTCTTAAATTTAACTTGTAAAAATCTGTAGGAGCCCTGTAATAGAAAAGAGATGAATGCTGTAACAGTCATGTTCTGTTGGGTTTAGTTCCTGTTAAACTTCTGTTTCTAGGCTTGTTTTATTCCCTCAGCGTGTTCCTTGGTTTGTTGTTGAACTGTTTTGAGTTCAGACTGTGGTTTATGTGTTTCAGGATTTGTACTTTAAGTAAGATTGTGTTCTGGTCTAGTTAACTTTGTTAGTCTTGTGTTAGTCCTCCTTGTTTACTAATGAATTACTTCCTGTTATGATAGGTAATCCATATAGAGGAATATAAAGGAAGTCTCACTTATTTCAATAAGTCTGGATCATCAAACGGAGAGTTCATCATTGTGGCTTTTAGCTGAGTTACCATGGTAACTATGGATGGAGACTCAATCTGCTCAGCCTTAAGGCTCTCCTTAAAGAAAGTTCGACGGTTCAAATCCGGACTCTGAAAAGAGCAGATTACTTCCCCTAATGCTTCTCATATCATGTAATAAAATATTAATAAAATATATTTAAAATCAAATAACAGCCTTTTTATTGTTTCCAAAGAAATTAAAACCCTATTATTGGATGTGAGGAAACGACAGGCGTTCAGGAAGAGAAAAGTGATTCCTGAAAACACGCTGACCCTGTCTGGATTGAATCAGCAAACGACTACTGATGGACAAGGTTATATGCACTTTCATATGTGTATGTTTATCTTTCTATATTACCTTTAGTTCACCTTCTCTCTTACAGTGTTTTGCTCTGAATGAAGACATAATGTTGCATTACCATTTCTCTTGACACCTGAGGAAGTCCATTCAGATATAATAGGAAGGATATTATTTTAGTATCATATTAGTATCTTTCATTTAATTCCATTTTAATGAATGGATGTTTGTTTAGCTCAGTGGTTACAAGGTCAGTGGGGTTGACTTACACCTAACTCAGTAAAACTAATTAATAACCTAAAGTGTGTTGTTGTAAGTAGTCAAACATTCTAATATTATCTAGACTGATAATATCATCACATCATCACTTTTAAAGTTGATTTATTTGTAAAAGGGAAATAAAAGATGTGGTTATTTATGTTTAAACAGAATTTAAAGAACTATAAGAAGGATCAAATAATAATAATAAATACTTTTATTAATCCGCCCTGCGATGGACCGGTGACCTGTCCAGGGTGTACCTGCCTCACCTGAAACAATGCTGGGATAGGCTCCAGCCTACCCCGCGACCCGTAATGGAGTGAGCGGTACAGATAATGACTGACTGACTTTTATTAATCCCAGTTGATAAAATATTTCTTCAAGATTCAAAGTGTTTATTGTCATTTGCCCAGTAAGGAAAGAATTTTCCCTGAACAATGAAATTCTTACTTTGCAATCCACACTGAATGCCATAAAAGACTATAAAATAGAAGAAAACAACTTAAGAAAGCTGGATAGAAGATAATGATAAAAAAAAAAACTCTGAGTAAACAATCTATGTACATAAATGTGCAGTGTGCTACATGAACTGTTGTGCCACATTCAACAATCAATGATTAGCTGTGCAAAAACTGTCATGAGGTAGACGGTAAGATGCATGTGCAATATCTATTATAAGTAACAAAACACATAAGCAGTAAACAATACTGCAGTTACTAAAAGTCATTCAGTCGATTAATAAAAGTCAGTGTGCAGGTCCAGGCCGTTGTTACAGAAAAACTCATCCAAAATATAAAAAATTCAACATACAAAGAAAACATTTACCAGATTGCTGCTAAGGTCAACATGTACAAAGACCAATGTGGCCTAGCAACACCCTGGCCACTCAACAGGAAACTGGCACTGCCTGGTAAGGTGCCACTTCCTCTTTTATAGAGGAACAGCCCTAAGGCCAGAGCGACACCCTACGGTGCCACCCGCTACACAGCTCGGTCAGCAGTGTTTGATCCGCTGATGGGAAGAACAGTGCTCTGTATCGTTCATTTCACCCTCTTTTCGTTCATCCATTCACTTGGGCTCGTTAGACATCCCAGGTGCTGCACTAAGGTAGCCTAGTCTGTCTTCAGTCAGTCTGGATTAAATAAGGCTGAGCTGTCTTCATGTAACAACTTGGGGCCAGGAGATGAAGCTGGTTTGAGTCTGGCCTTTTTCAGGTCAGTCTCTCTTTGTTGAGTGACTTTCAAGGAATACCTCCCTGGTCTTACTAGGCCTTTATTTCTGATCACCACACCTCATTTTCTAATTTTCTCCCTCAGTATAAACATTTCTTGGTCTCCTTTGCTCATTGTCAGATTCTCGTCTATCCTCTCCTGGTTTGTTATTGTGGCACCTTTAGTTTGTCTGTAGACAATAATGAGATTTTTCATTTAGTTTTGGGTTAAAAAACCTGTTAATCCTGCTGTGGCAGCACCGTTAGTTTCTTTAAATAAATCCTGGTTCCTACATCCGCCTGTCTTGTCATCTTGTCTTTGGGTCCTTCCTCTTCATCTCCTCTCAACCGTGGCTCATAACAATGATTATTCTGGTAATGACTTATATTAACAATTATAAGTAGTTCATTTAGAAATGTATATTTTTTAAGGTTTCTTTGCTGTATGTGGATGATCAAGTTAGAAATTAAATATGATTCCTCATCAATCCCTATGACATTCATCAGTAAAAGTAATACTTTCTCCAAAGCTGGTTAACTATTGCACTTAAAGATGTTTTCAGACCACATGAACCTCTTTATGGGCTTTATAGCTAGTGGAGGATGCTCTCCTCCTTTACATCTGCATGACAGGACCTTAAGTCAGTTGTAGTTCAGGTTCATTTTTTAGCTCCTCATTCAGCGTTGGAGCTTTGACACCATGAGAGGAGCCATCTGTGAAATGACTAAAAAGTGGTTGGTTCAGACGACACCAGCCTGAAACGACAAGAACATTTTGTAAAAATCATTTCAGACAGTGATAATAGAATATTTATTACTTCAATTTAAATTGCTGATATAGCTTTGCTTTATTGTGTTTCTTTGCCACATATTTTAGTTGAAAATATTCTGTTTTCCCTAAGCTTTATTCTCCCTAAAAGGTCAAGCTTTTCAGTTTTCAAGTCAGAATTCTTAAGACACAGGATCGAATTTTTTGCAGTTTGAGAGATGAAATGAGCCCTGCAGAGTTCACCCATTTTCTTGACCTGGATCCATAATCTCCTTCTGGTCTTCACAAAGGGCTAAAGTTGTCAAAGAACAGCTGACAGCACATCTGAATAAATGTAACCCTGGTCAGAATCACATGAAAAGGTGTAGGAGTTAAAGATCTATACTCCAGTTATATGAAGAGCACAGTGGGTGTGCCTCAAGGACCTGTGTTGGGTCCTTTACTTTTTACTTTCTGTATTAATAATCTTTCAAAATGCAGTCATGGTGTAGACATTCAACTATTTGCTGATGACACTGTTTTGTATATACATGCAAAAACTGCTCAGCTAGCAGCTGAGAAATTCCCTCATGCCATACAAGGTGTAGTTGAGTGACTTGATCCATCTTGTCTTGCTCTAAATATCAGTCTTTTCTAAAACTAGGAGCAGACATTTTCATTAAGAATAAATCTATTGAAATAGTCACTGAAATAAAATATTCTAGGGTCACTCTAGATTCAATGATGGATGAATGGATGGATGGATGGATGTTTACCAAAATACCAGATTTTGACCTGTGAACTGGTTCTGAGGATGAGCAGACAGACCTGAATCTCTTTTTCAAACTTTTAATCTGACTAATGAAAGAAATGCAGCAGCATCTCGTGTAATTTAGGTAGAAAAAAATCAACAGTCACTATTTTCCTCCACTGCAGTCGGTCAGTTGGAGCTCTGTGATCATCTTCATGGTGAAAAACATCGACTCCCAGACATGAAGGTTGAGGTCAGTCAGCTGATCCTCAGCTCGGAGGGAGATTTCAGCTTCACAGGTGCAGAGGCCTCGAGGCAAATCAGTCATTTGTCATTGAAAACTTGTTTCGAGTTGTATTGACTTGGCTGTATGTGTCAGAATAAACTTTCTTCGTCCATAATGTAAAGCGATTCAATATTTTGCATGTTTTTGATGAGAGCAAGAAGAAGAAGATCAGAAGTAGCAGCATACATCATCGCTGTTCAGGTAAGTAGATTTTAATTGTCGACAAGAAGGAAACTTTGATTTAAGATTTTTTTTTTACACCCATTGAAACTGGACAACTCAGTGACTTTCATCATGCAGAGTGCAGGCATTACCATGTTACTGTCACCCAGTAGGCACTGTGTGGGGTTTGCAGGAATATTATATTTAAGCCATGTTGACATGTCTTCATATAACTGAAGCCAGAATCTGCAGGCAGGTGTGCAAGACCACAAGGCCGATTTCTGATTGTGACAGACCCGTCCTGAACATCCTTTGTCCTGTATAATGAGTTTTATAGAGAATTTTAAGTTTTATTAGTTGCATGTTTGAATTCTTAGTCATTTTTAAGGGGTTTAAACATATATTAACTTTCATTTTAAATAAAGTTACTGGATACGTTTGCCTCCCATTTTGAAGTTGGAAGAGAGAATTAATCTTATTGACAATTATGATAATAATAGTAGTAAAAAAAATTTATAACGCACTTTGCAGTTTAGACTAAATGATGTGGTCATATTTGTGCCTCCTGGTCAGGATGCGGGCAGCTCAGTTCTGGATGTGCTGAAGCTTCTGCAGGCTCCTGCCCGGGATCCCGATGAGGAGGGCTTTACAGAAGCGTGGACCAGCTTTCCATCATCACTGAAGGAAAGAGAGGGGTGGAGTTTGGAAATATTTTTGAGATGGAAAAGAAGATGATAATAGATAATTACTTTGGGGCATCAAGAGTTAAGAATTCTGCTGCAAGTTTTATTGGTTAATGTTTTTTTTGTTGTTTTTTTTACATATAATAGATTTAAGCTGGTGGTATTCTAAAAAATCATTGCTACTGATTCCTTACTGTGAAGTGAGAATATCAAATGACAAGAAGTTTCCTTTTTGTATTATATGTTCCGTTTTTTTCTATTATTTTTCCATTGTGTGAAGCTAATCATTTTTATGTTTTGCAGGATGTCAGGGTTGTTCCAGATGGGTGTGAACTTACATGGAATAAGTGAAGATGTGATGCATGATGGCACCTCCCTGTGGTGGTGGGAGGTGCCCTTTCCCTTCATGGTGCCCGGATCCTACCTGCCTGTCCTTCAATGCAACACTTATTTTAATGCATCTCACTAGCTTAACACCCACACATTCCAACACTTGTATTATTTCATATATATTTTTTTTAGAAAGCCACAAGGACTAGGGAGAGTCTGTAGGGTGGGGTGACCTTGACCAGGTACCAACCCAAAGTGGGACACAGGCTGCCGCCTTGACCGATTTGTAATGCATCACACTCTCTCAGCATAAACAATAAAGAGCACACACAAATTCAGTTGTGGCACGGGACTGATGGCGGGTGGATCTGTGGAATGCTGGGTTATACTTGCAAATATCTTGGTTGTAAGCAAGTTGAGTCTCTGCATGACAGAATGATCATCTTCATGTGTCAGTTTGACCATAGAGAGAGAAATAGTTCTGTCCTTGAAAAGTCAGTTTTCCTCCTAACATCTGGATACCATCCGGTAGGAACGCCACATGCAACAATGTAGGATACAACCAAACTAAGACACAACCATAAGTTTATGTGATAATATGTAGGAATATTGTCTTTACATTCGAATTTTAAATGTCATAAATAAAATGTAATTAATGTCTGCCTTTAACAGGCCTGGATCGGACTGTATGATAATGTAAACAGCTGGAGATGCTCGATGTTGGACAGAGATTCCCACAATCCAGTGGAGGCTGAGTTTAGAAACTGGCTGGTTGGACAACCAGACAACATGAATGGAAGAGAGCACTGTGTGGTGATGGCAAAAAGTGCTGGCATGATTTGGATTGTAACATTCGACGTACGCGGATCTGCTCTGATGCTGAAGGTGAGAAAGGAATGAATCACAGAAGGTTTACCTCCATGTTGCATCAGTTGGACTGATGGTTAATATTACCCTCTGTCATAGTCTCTGCTTTATTTCCTTTGTTAAATTTACTGGTAAAGTTTTATTTACTTTCATTATCCAACCTTTAAACCTGCATGTGTGTCCTTACCTCACTCCCCCCCCACAAACACACCCATTTTTTCTGTTTCTGAAATATCCTGAAGCATGACATGAAAAAGACAAAACTACATTCAATCTTTTTTCACTTTACTTGCAACATTTTGGTGAAGTGGTTTGAAAATACTGTGAGAGCTGTGAGTAGTAAGTTTCAGTGTTTTTGGACATGTCTTCACTCTGATCTAATTTCAGGACAGAATGAAACATTTGTCTACATCATCAAAGTAATGACATGTGCTGAGGCTCAGAGCTAAAGCAGAGAGCATCACACAGTCACGGCCACTGTGATGAACATGGGAGACAACCAGGATATAAAAGAGATGATACCTGCAGGACTACTAATCTGGATCGGTCTTTTCAGAGATTCCTGGAAGTGGTCAGATGGAGACATTAAAACATTTAGTTACTGGATAGAGAACCAACCCGATGGTCGGGGTGAAGCTTGTGCAGGAGCAAACTTTGTAAACTCAGGAAAATGGGGTGCCAGGTTCTGCAGTAACAGGCTGCCATTTATTTGCTACGACGGTAGGCGACGAGTCATTTAGCCTTTACTGTACTTTGTTTACAGACGCATGAAATGTCTGACTGAACATAGACTTGCGTGTGATAAGATTTTAAAAAATACCATCAACACTGAGGGAGTCGTTTCTGTCTGAAACTGATAAAATTTCACTAGTTTGTTTTCAAAGTTCCTGCTTCAAAGCAAGTGGTGAAGCTGAGGCTGCTGAGTGGTTCCTCTGTGGATCCGACCGACCCTGCTGTGCTGGAGGACTTGATGAACAAGGTCAGTTTTATTTTAACATGCATGAAAATGCTGATTTTAATGTTGATTCTTAAACTAACACAACTGCAGAGGAGCCTTTCTGTAATGTGATGGTAACGTTCATGATAAACCACTCGTTGAGGATGATTTTCTTCTTCTAAAATCAGACTTCAGATGGTCTCAAAGAAAAACAGAACATTTCATAAAGAAATAGATGTCCAGATGATGGACTGTGAGGGGCCAAAATTCATGATTTTTCCTAAAGAATCTAGATGTGGGTATAAGTTTCTTCATTCATGGTGTATTAGCTAAAGTTGTGTTTTCAGTGGATCATGTTGGAGAGAAAAGTTAACATGAAGTTGGGATCTGAGCTGGAAGTTAATGGTAACGTGAATATTGTTATTAACGCTCTAAAGAGGTCAAAGCTTTTACAAATGTCACAAACTTTCAGCGACATTGTATTTTAAGAAGAAAAAAGTTTGATGTAAGACGATGATGTAAGATGGAAGTTTTTTATGTATTTTTTTAACTGTTTCAGTAATACAACATCAATAAGACTAAATTTATAGTCATGTAAAAACAACATTCGGATAAAAAACAAAACAAAACAAAACAAAACCCTAATTTTGTCTTAAAATGATGTAAATACAACCTCAGATGAACCGCAACACAACAGAGTCTGAGATGTAGATCTTGGGTTTTTCTAAACATTACCCATCTGATCTCAGACTAAACTTCTCAGACGCCCACTAATGGAAAGATTAGCTGCTGTTTTTAAGGTTTTCCAACTCTGAAAAATCTTCCTCACAGTAGAATGAGTGACTCCAGATGGTCTGAAAACATCTTATAACCCTTCTCAGATTGATGGCGATCAATTAGCCACAGTTGCTTCTCTGAGATCATTACTGATGTCTTTCCTCCTTGGCATTGTCTTAGCATACCAGAATGCAGCAGCAAACTACTAAATTTAGAGGTGATCACACTGATAGGGATCAATTATTGTGACTTAACTGACCCTCTTAATTCTTTAGAATCAATAAGGGTAGACTTTATTCACTGTTCCTGTGGTGCAGTTTTAATTAAATCAATAATAAAGTGGTGAAATATGTTGTGTTATGGTTCATCTGATGTTGTAATTAACTCCTGGTAAAGACTAATTAAATCATGTCCTGATATGTAAAATCATAGACATGAAAGAGAGTTACTTTCTTATTTTTGATTAATGTAGTCATAATTTGGAATTATTTATTTTATTTATTTATTTTTTGAAGATGTTACCTTGTGATATATGAAAATATTAAATTAATTACACAGAACTAGTAGTTTTGGCTCCATCTGCTCTGATGTAAATATTTGTCCTTTGTTAAAACATTCCACCTGTTATGTTTTATCTCTGTTCATCTCTATAAGGTTTTAACTTTTACTTTGAAAAACAGTTATATTATTGGGACTTTTGGACAACTTTTTGCTGCAACAGGCGACGTTGCAGCAAAAGTTCACGGTTCCAACTGCAGTTAAACCATGATCAAATAAACTGCCTTTATAATAAAATAAATTCATATAATGATGCTGTTTAATTGCTACACGTTAGTAGCTACTGCTCATAAATGCAAAAAAAACCCTCTAAATTCTGTCCAAGAGCTCTCTAATTTCGGTGCAGTTTTAAAGCTATACGTTATAATTTAATAACTCCGAGGGTACGTGAAGGCGCCTTTTACGTACTGTTACCATGGAAACGTATTCTGGTGGAATAAACATTTGTTTGAACGTTTTGGTTAGCTCAACAGAAAATCGCAGATTCTCCCACTAAAAGTGCTTCATTTAAATCACACTGGGTGAGTAAAGCTGCAGTGAATGATTTAACTCAGTTTATTAGGGAAATAACATTTAAATAATTAAGTTGTTTAACCGTTTGCTAGTTAGCTTCCATAGTTAACAAAGTTATCAAACAGGTTCGTAGGATTCCGTCTTCTGTCTGATGAATATCCCTACTTGTGTCTTCCTAACCAGGAAAGCAAGACATTACCTCCAAACCTTTCTAAATTCAGTCAATTTAAAACGTAATTATTTATTTAAAATGTATCTATGGCTTCTTTGTGCCTGTCAGCTAATTCTTCTCTTTTTTTTTCTCTACCATTTATTGTCTTTTGTGTTTTATGTTTCTTCTTCTTCTGTCAGTCTTAATATTGTCTGATTTTTTAACCAAGAAAAACAAAAAGACTTTGTATGAGTTTCTGGGGAAATTTTTCCCTTAAAAAACCCAAATTCTCCCTTCAGCATACCACATTTTTCTTGTGAGATGTGTCCTAATGTTAGAGGACAGATAAAACAAATGAAGAGGACAAATGATGACAAATTTGAAGAGACAGAGACTCACCATCTAATGCTGCAACATTTCATTATTTAAAAGCAAATAAATGTCATGTAAACTTGCCTGTAAGACAGAAGCTACATCTCATCAGGATGGAGAACTATAAGTGTCTCTCTTAGAAATGACTAACCCTTCTCAAATTTAACTTTTTTTTTATCTGAAAATAGAGTACAGCTTTCACACACCTGGCTTTGTTAACCCATTTTATTTAACAACCAGTGAATTTTTTAGCCTCCTTTTACGTTTTATGTCTCCTTTCCTTGTGCTGACAAACTGGGACCTGTAGGCAGTTTATTGATACCCTGTATGCACCAAAAATTCAGAAGTTTTGACAGGTGAAAACAGATGTTTTTCTCTGTGCAGTGTGATTTTAATCTTCAGATACCAGACAGATTAAATCCTTTGGTGGGAGATGGAGACAGAGCTGGAGTTTGCCTCATGTAAGCAAATGAGAAGTAAAGTAGAAGAAGAAGAGGAAGAAGAGGAAGAGGAGATCACAAAGCAGACAGAGCTGAAACAAACTCCTATTAACATCAACATTTTAAAACCTCAGGAGTTTTGGTGAGCATCCATGACTCACACAATCAACACACAAGCAAATAGAGGTTAAAAGACATGTGTCCTGTCGTTACAGTCTGAAAATTCCTTCTGATTTAAGTGGATTCACAATAGGATGAAGATTAAAATCTTTATTTCACCTGAAGCACGTTAATCATAAACATCAGGAAGTCAAATTAATGGTCTACGATTTAAGAGTGAGACTAAATTACTGTCAGAGCTCAACCTCTGCTCAGACTCAGTTTTAAAAAAAGTGGTCCAGATGGATGATCTTGTTGTGCCGTCATTAGGTTTCATGAAATCCTTTGGAGTTGTTTTAGATTTATCCAGCCAACTGATGAGCATCTCTGCAGAGGAATCAGCACTGAACAATTTTCTGGTGATTCTTTAACACTGTAAACATGAAAAATTAGGATTTTTGGACAAACAAAATGTTTCAAATGTTCTCGATGTTTGAAAACCAAATAACATGAAAAGATTTATTTATAATGGTTAATATACTCCACTTGCCTCCCTAAGTCACTTGTTGATGCTTGACAGAACAATGTCAAATTTTAGAAGATATACACAGGATATTTGCCCCCTCTCTAAAAACATTTTAAAATCAACTAATAAATTTATTCTAATCATCTTTCAGGTTTTCTTTTTCCTTTGAACCAAACTTTTAGTTTAAGAAATAAGAATACAGGAAAATCAAGTGATTTCTCTGTTTAAAAAAATAAATGAACTGTCTGAAAGTACACAGACACTTTCAACCAACCGATGATCACGCTAACTTCTGTAGCAGTTGTCCTCCAGTTCCTACTTACACAGTTTTTAGTTAATATTAAATTATACATAAAAAGACAGAGAAGATGAATGACTAATTAATGGAGAAGTTGGTCTCTTCTTGTAGTTTGTCGAGTGCAGATATCTGAAAACTGTGACACCTTCTACACGTTTAAAATGAAAATTGAAACATTAGCTCCAGTGTCTTTCCCTCAGCGTCCCTGAGTCGTACAGGATGAACTCGCCCTGTGAGACCCGACTGTTGGCCGTGGCAGACAACTTCCAGCGCCAGTATTTGTTCCTACATCCAGACCGCAAACCGCTGCTGCTCTGCCCTCTCAATGAATGTGGAGTCAGGGTAACACTCAGTCATCTGTAAACATTTCCTATTGTTGTTTTGTCTTTCTGAGGAAGTGAAAAACCAGAAAACCTCTTTGTGCACAAATAGGCTGCATGTTTATCTGTCTGATTTGTGTGGTTTTTTTTTCTAATAATCAGAAGTTTGTATCTACAAGTCTTCGTCCCACAACAACGAGCCACTGTGAATTTCAAACCTGGCAAGGCTGCGCCTCGTTTGTGGCCGACTTCCTGTCCCTGGACCCTTTGGAGCCGCCTGTGGACCTGGTCAGAGAAGTCTTTATTGCCATTGTATGACAATGGGAGTGCTGCTTCAACTTGTGCATTTACAAAAACAGAGACAAGAGTATACTAACTTAGTTAAATAACAGAGAATAAAATCTAAGAAATGGAAATATATTGGAAAACTATTTACAGTGATTATAGTGATAACTAACCTCCTCAGGATTTAGTTAGTTATTGCACAGATTAAGTTGCTTACATATTTTATTTAGTGAGTGATCGTGTTTAGATCCGAGGTCCCCAACCCTGGTCCTCAAGGCCCACTATCCTGCAGGTCTTAGATGTCTCCCTGCTGCAACACTCCTGATTTAAATTAAACGGCTCTCTGACAAGTCTGCTAATGAGCCTTTAATTTGAATCAGGTGTGTTGCAGCAGGGAGACATCTAAGACCTGCAGGATAGTGG
>JBAMHW010000015.1:30083008-30093572 GCA_037177495.1 Rhadinocentrus ornatus | reverse complement strand
TGGGGAGTGATTGCTGTGGTGCACGGAAGGACAGAGTGAATGTGGAAGGATGTCTGGGGAGTGATTGCTGTGGTGCATGGGAAGGACAGAGTTAATGTGGCTGGATGTATAGCTGGATGTCTGGGGAGTGATTGCTGTGGTGCACGGAAGGACAGAGTGAATGTGGAAGTATGTCTGGGGTGTGATTGCTGTGGTGCACGGGAAGGACAGAGTGAATATGGCAGGATGTCTTGGGGAGTGATTGCTGTGGTGCACAGGAAGGACAGAGTGAATTTGGCTGGATGTATGGGGAGTGTTTGCTGTGGTGCACGGGAAGGACAGAGTGAATATGGCAGGATGTCTTGGGGAGTGATATCTGTGGTGCACAGGAAGGACAGAGTGAATTTGGCTGGATGTCTGGGGAGTGATTGCTGTGGTGCACGGAAAGGACAGAGTTAATGTGGCAGGATGTAACACACTTACACATGCAGCTGTTTGTACACTGATATTTCTTATGTTGGCTCTTGTTTATCTATAGGTTTTTTTTTGTGTGTGTTTTTAACATGAGCAGATTTTTTTGCCTGTTATATCTCATATAAATGTTAAGTAATTTCATTGCACTTGTTTCAATGACAATAAAGTTCTATTCTAATAAATAAAATAACACAAAGACCAACAACCCTGTACACTCATCCTTAGGCTCCATCTAAATTCACTGAGGTAACCAACCTGCATGTTTTTGAACCATGACAGCCGGGAACTCCACGCAGGCAAATTCCCAGTTGAGACATGAAATGGAAACCATCTTGCTGTAGCAGTAGTACCAAGTAATGTACTCAGCTGTGACTTTAGAACCTGAAAGAAAACATTCATACAAAAGACACACTCAGACCAACAATATTACGTCTAAATGTGACTCCAGCTTCACGCTCTTCAGACTCTTTGAATCAGTTTATTTCTTACCGGCAGATTCTGCTTTGCTCTCACTCTGCTGATAACTCACGGATGACCCAAAATACCAGATTACCCACAATGCAACCTTCTTTAACAAGAAAACTCAGCTGGAATTTAGAGATGGCAATACATTCTCCTACCAGAGCTTCTTTTTTTGCCACTGTAAATTTATAATGAGATTATACTTTTTTAGTCCTGTAGTTGAAAAATGTCCAAGTTAGAAACTTATAACAGTGTCCATATAAACCAATTATTTAAAAACACTTAGCTAAGGAGACCAATGGACTGCATCAAATCCTCTCTTTGATTCAATCCCTCCATCAGAACCAGAACCAGGAAGGATGACCATCTGCAGGGACTGGGCGTAATCAAACAAAAACTTTATACAGAGGAATAAACTACAACAACTATTTGATTAAACAGTTGTGTAACAGTATACAGAGTAACGTGTAGGAAGCCTGTACAGATGTGGCTTGGACAGGAGTTCACATTTTATCCTACTCACTCACGTTTTTCTCCACGTTTTTCTCCAAACATTATTTCATATGTAGTTTATTCTCTGTACTTCCTCTGGTCTGTAGTGTAAGGCTGACCTCAGGATGTTACGTCATCTATCTGCTGCAGGACCTTTAAAAAAAGAACTGTTCAGTAAATGAATCGTGTAAAGTACCAGATCATTTGAGTCATTCTGCTGGGTGGTGGTGTGTTTACACTTCTCAGTTCACAGGTACAGATCTCTGACCTCAGGCACCGAGCGGGAGATGGAGTTCAGCAGCGCTCATCTCAACGGTCTGTTGAGAAGGCTGCTGTCTCCCAACGAAATGATGGAACGCTTCGAGAGCCGGAGCGACTTCCTTCATTACCGCCACGTCTTCTTCAGTCAGCATGGTCCGCCTCACAAACTGACTCGTGTGTCTTCTGATCTAGAGACTCTACATGTACTGGTAAGCAAATATAATACAGATGTAAACAGAATCTTGGACTCCCAAAGTATGGCTGGACCAATCATGGCTCTCTGGAGTATTTAAAGTGATCCAAAGTAGCCTGATTTACATTTTTTCTGGTATGGTTGGTAAATATGCAAGTGTTGTTCTGTCATTTTTTTCTCTTTCTTGTCCTCTCTTCCTCTGATTATGTCCTCTTGGGTTTCTTTGCTGAATCAACCATGGTGCACATTCTGACGTCCGGTTGCGAGTGCCCTGTTTTGGACAGACAAAAAGAACATTTAGTTACAGTTACAGACATCTCTAACAACACAGACTATACACTAGAGTTAAAGGCAAAAAAGGTTACATACAAAAAAAACAAATTAAACACCAAAAAACACTAAAACAAGAACAATTCAAAGATGCTGTCTTCAGTCCCCTCACAGTAGCTTTAAATTTCCCTGATGGGTCAAGGTGGGCAGCTTTATATCCGGCTGTATCCTGTTCCACGTTGATGGAGCAGAGTAAGAAAACACCTTTTTCCAAGCTCAGTGCAAACTGAGGCAACGCTGAAGTAGCAGGTAGGAGGATTAAAATAATGGCAGCAGTCCAATGATGGATTTATAAACAAAGATACAGTAGACAGTGATGACCAGTGGACCAGAGAGGACAATGTGCAGCGGTAAGTGAGGGGTTTACAGTCGGCTATGAATCTAAGTGCTCCATGAAAAACAGTGTCCAACATCTGTAGATAGCTGCCAGAGGTGTTCAGGTAGCAGATGTCTCTATTGTCAAAGTGAGGTATCAAATAGTGGAAGCAACAAGATTCTTCCTGCCAACGAATGTATAACAGGATTTTATTATGAAAGAAAAATCCTAGGCCACAAATTCAGTGGATGTTCCTAACACAGATGATATAGAAGGGAGAATATTTTTGTTTGAGAACGGCATGCCTTTGTTTATCTGCATTCACTACCAGCCTAAGACGGGACAGCTGAGACTAAATCATGTCAAATGAAGACTGCAGACGTTCAAAGACCAGGGGAATGCTGTTTGCACAAGAATACACCACTGTATCATCGGCATAAAGATGCATCAGTAACATTCTGACCCACATTGTTGTTGAAATAATGAAAAATAACCTGGACTGGGACCCATAGGGTCCATCAAGCTGATCCAGCATCCTCCATGCTGCCTGACCCAACTCACCACCAGGAGTGCAGTTACTACAGATAAAGCTAGAATTTCTTCAGCTCTGCTGCCAGAACGCTTCCTGACGTCTCTTTGGACTGTACTGAGCTGAAATGTTTGAAATATATTCACATTGCAGCTTAACACATAAGGAGAGAGCTATCTGATGTTTATTAGAAATTCTAGATCCAGGATGTGTGAGAAGACTGAGTCTCATTAACAAGACGATTGATATGGATGACGGTTTAGATTATATAAAATATTCATCCTGATGTGTGTTTCAGAAAGTGGTGGAGCGTTTCAGCAGGAATAAATCCAAACCTGCCAACGAAGACGTGGCTGAGAGGGTGTTCCTGGTGCCTCAGAGGAGGTTTGAGTTAACCTATCACCTGATGGATCACCGGTTTATCCCTTCAAAGAGGAGCTTCACAAAGCCAAAACGAGGCCACGAGTTCACACGGGATTTGGTCACCACCTTCCAGGTACAGACACCCCAACACATCGAAGCAAAGGAATATATACTCGTAGCTTTCTGCCCCAGTGACAATGTGTGTGTGTGTGGGGGGGGATTGTTCAGGTGGATCTGTCTGAGAAGCCTCTGAAGACCCTGACTCTCTTTAGGATCCTGAACGACCTCATAGAGGCCGAGGAAGATGTGGCTTCCCAGATCCTAGAGTCACTGAAAGAGGTGAAACAGTTTTCACATTTTTTTTATTATATTTTATTTAAATAAAGACAACTGATGGCAATAAAAACCTAAAATATACAAAAACAGACTTGTTCCATTGTTTGAAAACACATACTTTGCTTTTATGAGAACAGATATGGACGTTTGTAAAATTGATCACATCAGTGAAAGAACTTGCTGACTGCCGTGTTTCGTGTGATAAATCCCGTCTTCCATGTGTGACCAGGTGAGAGACATCGTGGCCTGCAGAGAGAAGGAGGAGGGGGAGATTAAGCTTTGGAGCCCAGCAGCAGCAGCTGCACAGGCCTGGAGAGAGAGAAAGAATAGGGTGAGACACATACAAGGGTTAAACAAACACCAGAGCCTGGCAGCAGCAGCAGAGTTTACTGCATCACAGCAGTGATTCACAGTCAGTCATGTTTGTTACGTGTTGTCAGTCACATCTCTGCTCCTGCAGGAGATCAGGGCTGCAGAGGAGGAGAAGACGCTGCAAGAGCAAGAGAAAGATGTCCTGGCTCCCTTCCTGATCCGGCTCGGCAACCCAGAGACTTTGAATCCTGATGAGGCCAAACAGGTGTACCTGAGCTGTTTGTCTGAGTTCAAAGACAGAGAGGCGGAGCAGATCGGCCTCCTGCAGCAACGCTATGACGAGGTATTGCATACACATGTGATGCCACATTTCACCTGTTTTATAGGTTTTGTCAGCAACGCTGTTGGATGTTAAACTAGTTATAGCACAATAACAAAACAACAATAACCACCAGTTTACCACTGAAGCTGGGTGGAGAACAGACTGTGAACAGAGATAAATGCTGAAAGAGCTGCTTCTTTGAGTCAAGACCACCTCCAACTTGATGTGAGCTAACGTTAGCTAGCTTAGATAGATAGGCAGATACGTTCACGCCAGAAGAAGTTTGCACACACTAGGAAGCAGCAATCCTAACATGTAGCATAGAAACATGACAGTTAAACTCAGCTAAAAACTCTACCAAGCATTGGCATCCAAACCAAACACAGTTCAAACCCCGAGCAGTTAAATGGTATAATAAGAAAATAATGAGAACAGCTCTGTCCACTTTAGAACTTCTGCTAATTTCCCCAAAAGCAAACCACACAAACAAGATGTCATATGAAAGCAGAGGCTTTGCTGATTACAAAGACGTCTGTCTCAGCACTGTGGGACAAAAATTCAGAAATCATGTTGTACTTCTGCTGTTTTGTGGTAAAAAGTTTGATTCCAGCTCTAAAAACTCTGCTGTGTTCTCCTATGACTCTGCCTTTGTTTGAAATGAAAGGTCCAGCTGGTGTCCATGGAGATGAAGGAGGTTTTGTAGTGAAGCATGTCCTCTTCCTTTCATATACTATCTTGGGCTTCACTTCTTTCTGGATCCTCATGGTGTTTCTCAAGTGAATGTGGGGGCTATCCCCGGATCCTCCTGACTTACTATTGATAAAAGCGTCCAACATCATTCATCATCAGCCGATGGCTTCCTGATGTATTTACCTGTGCAGCACTTCTATTAAAACACCTGGAAAACTGTTCAAGTTCACTTTTTTAGCTTCAGTTCCTCATGCTTCTGTATTCACTGATTATCGTGAATGATCAGGTCAGAGAGTACCAGCAGGACATAAACACTTACAAATATTCCAGGAGCAAGCAGAGACATGACTTTGCTGCTGGTGATCTAACATGGTCCCATAACTGTGTTTAGGAGACAGAGGAGCTGCAGGCCAAGCAGAAGTGGTATCAGCAGTCCCACCAAATGCTGAGCCAGCAGCAGGTGGAGGATTACCAGAACTACTGCTCTCACAAAACACTGAAGATTTCTGTCATCCAGAAACGGCTCAACAGGTGCACAACACACACGCACACAGCTTTAAAAACACTGCTTAAATACTGACGCTCTGTGTGTTTCTTACAGGCTAATGGCTCATGATAAATATAACGCTCTCCATCAGAAGCTGCAGAAACACCCTCAACTCGCCGCTCACCTGAGCAGCTGAGCCAGATACCTTTCTTCATCTGCATACATATCACTGGAGGATTATTGAGATTCCTTTTTAATGTTTACATGCCATCAAACATCGAATCCAGAAGAATACAACATGAAAAGATCTTTTTGGGAAATGTCATAAATAAAATGTTATTTGTCTTTTTCTGTTCAAAAGCTAAATGTATGTGCTGTAATCCGTACTGTCTGTAACAGGAACACTTGGAAATAATGCAGACAAATATTGCTAATCCATTAATAAGTTACATATTTGAGTCCATTTTTGTATAGTCTCCACTGACCTGGTCTGAAAATATCAGGGATTTATCTGATGCTCTACCAATTGAGCTAACCAGCTGCAAATACGTCAGATAGTATATGATGAAGCAATTGTTCTTGGCTTGCAGCACATTCTCTATGAATAGTACCTACTGCATTGACCAGTGTTCACACTTTGACAGATGTTTGAACATTCGAACCAGGCACCTTTCGCGTGTTAGGTGAATGTGATAGCCACTACACCACAGAAACCACCTTTATCAGAATATTCTGAAAACAGCAAATGAGGCTGGAAAAATAATGTTAATCATTTTTTAAAAATCTGTTCTATTACGTAATCTATTAAAAATTAGGTCAGTTCCAAAATAAGATGAATAAATGGTAATATTTTCATATTTGAAAATTATGAGCTTACAAGAGCAAAACTGGTACACACTTCCATGCTGCTGCTCTCCGCAGGTTAGTCAGTATTGAAAATATAATGAAACAATGAGTGTTGTGAAGCATACATATTTTTTTAACGGATTCATTTTGTATAAATGGTTTCTTTTAACCTTGAACGTAAAGCCGAAACGAGCTCTGCACTGCAGTTTGCAGATTCTGATCTACAGTTCATAGACGGGACAGCTGACTTTGTTTTCGCGCATGCGCATCACATTCATCACAATATAAGTGAAGCTCAGAAGTAGCTCCAGAGGTAAACAAGCTTTTACGAATTTACAATTTTAACATTAATATTAACATTTAAGCAGGGACGACAGCTTTATGGAGGATTTATCTTCCACAGCAGTGCGCTGGTCTTTATGAAGTGTTTATGCGCGTGCAGCTGTCACTGACTTTTCTGACTGAGCTAGTTTACCTCAGCTGAGGCTAATACTTAGCTATATTAGCTTATCTATTCACAGTCAATGAAGATTTTACTCTACGCAGCTGCACAAGCTTAATGAGAAAATTGTAAATATTTAGTTGTCTGCCTGTACATGTAAATGGAGTTAACAACAGCGTGGGTGTGAAGTGATTTGCGCTTCGTCTTGTGTTACTGCTTTCTGCTTTTTTAAGCTAACACTGTCAGAAAGCATTAGCATGTTAGCTGCTGTCATTTGAGCGGATCCCGAGGGGTCGGGACACGGTTTTAACTGACAGCAGAGATGTCCAATAAACAGGCGCCTGGGTATGTTGTGAGCCAATCACCTTCTTTCAAATAGGGGCCTGCCTAAATGTCAAAAGTACTTTAGCAGAGTTTTATTTACATTTTATTTGTTTTACAAGGTCTAGTGTCTGTTGTTTTACAATCAATATCTGGAAATTTAGAAGAAATCAGCGAAAGTGTTAGACTACAACAGTTACTGGAGACTTTCGGGGCCTAATTGTACAAAAAGGATTCTGTCATCACGTAACGGAACGTACAGCAGACGTAACCATAGACACTCAACGTCAATACAATGGACGTGTAGAGGGAAATCCTGTTGTCTGGTACGATAAGTTTGAGATGATGAAGATAAAATAATAACTGACATGTTTTAAAGCAACTTTAAGAAAATCCTGGATTACAACACTATTTATCAAGAACTTATCAAAAGTCCAAAAATGCGGGCTTGTTTACTTTTACGTGGGTAAAAGTTAACTGTCAATCAAGCTGTGTTGTCAGATTCTGTGACAGAAAGAAGCATCCGATCATTGAGAATAATATATCCCATATATAATAATATCCCAAATAAAAAAAGTAGGTTTTAAAGAAAATGAAGAACCCAAAACCAAGTGACCATAGAGAGCCAGGTCAACTGATCTATGTGTATAATATGACCTAATAAATATATTTTATTAATTTCTGGGAATTGTTTTACGCTTGTTACTAATATCACATAAAATGCACCTCACATTGTTGGAAGTTAAGAAAGACAAATATGCAATTGTGGTTTATTTGGGTTCAGTCGCTCTGTTGTTGTGATGCTCTGTAGTAGTTCCACTCGTGGCTGTAGATAAATGATTTGGACAAATAAAGAGCTGAGATGTCACATTAATACACCTACAGAGGAAAGTGTTGTTGAATATTAGTAAATGATTTATTGAAATCTGTTATTCGGGATAAGTTTTTTTAGATTCCGGCGCTGGGGAGCGGTCAGGAGTAAAGGGCCTTACTCAGGGACCCACAGCTTTTACCTTGCCATGCCGGGCACTTGAACCAAGGTTCTGCAGACCCAAGCCCACCTCTGTAACCATTAGGCCACTACCCCCCTTACTTATTGAAAACACTGAATTCTTTATGGCAAATGTAAAAGATTTTCTCTGTTTCTGGCAGATGAAGACTCCACCAGACCGGTCGGGAATTACATTTGAGGTTGGAGCTTCACTAGAAGCCAGAGATCGACAAAAGAACTGGTCTGAAACACACACACACACAGCTGCAGTTGATATTAATTGTATTTCTTTTTTCAGAACTTGACATTTCTAACATCTTGGAAATCATTAAGAATCTGCTTGTTCAAGTTTATAAATTGAAACTACCAGCTTATCAATAAGCTGGATTGAAGGTTAAATGACTTGTTAATTAGAGATAGGGAATGAGCCACAACAAGGTCAGTTTCACACTGCTGAGTAAAATGTGGCATGGAGTAATTTTTAGTTGTTTGGATGTTGTTTAATTCTGTTTAAGATACTAGTAAGCACTGATAGATGCTGTCATCTTTTTATTATTGGATACCTACTGTTCAATAAAAAAATTTTCCAGGAAAATCAGCTGTAAAACACATAAAGTTCAACCCATCTTCAGAAGAACGATGCTGTTAGATTAAGTGTTTGTCTGAAGTTGTTCATTTAAATAGAAATGTATGTAACTCTATAAACAAAGTGTTTGTCGTCTGGACAGGTACGCTGCCACCATCGAGAAGATCGACTACGACAAAGAGCGCATCTTCGTTCATTACCGTCAGTGGAGTCGTCGTCATGACGAGTGGTTTCACTGGAGCTCGCAGTACCTGCGGCCGCTGGAGCGGATCAGTCTGAGGAGACAGGGCCGGAACCCGCCGCAGTCTGAGCCGGTACACAAAACACAATCTGCGTTCTATTCTATTCTATTCTATTCTATTCTATTCTATTCTATTCTATTCTATTCTATTCTATTCTATTCTATTCTACAGTCATAGGGCAGACACTTTTATCCAAAGTGACACACATCTGAAGGTGGATTTATACTTGCGTGGCGTCTGCGTTCAGCCGGCTACGGCGTAGCTGACGCTGGTGAGTTTGCTTTTGCGCTCGAGCGTAGGGGGGCGCGTCGTTTTGGTGTCTGTTGCAGTTTCTCCTCTTAACCTGAAGGTGGCAGCAGGGGTGATATCAGCCAGTTAACTCACCAGGTCGGAGTTATTTTGATGATTAACTTCAGTTCGGTAGGTATTTTCTGTTTTAAAACAACAATGGTGTCCAGTATGGTTCAGTGTCTTTATTAGTTTGTGGAAGAAAATGAATAAATAATTCGATCAGCCTGTCATCACCTTGATCCACTGGTTATTGTTTTAAAAACGGTGGTTAGCACATAAATTCAGCCACAAGATCCAGCGATCTGGCAACACGTAATCCCAATCTGAACAATCACAAGGGGGTACTTCCGCGTCAACCGTCTGCATAGCAGGGGTGTACATCAAGGTTGGATAAGGTGTGCGTCGACCCTCCACAGAGCTACGTAGAGCCTACGGCGGTGACGCGGACGCAGACGCTCAAGCATAAATCCGCCTTGAGAGTAAGAACAACACGAGCAAGAACAGAGTGGGTTATCATAATTAAGTAGTAGTCAGACTGCTGTGAGTCCAGTTGGACCCAGGTGCTGTCATGTAGTGCTAGACGCAGGTTTGTTTTTTTGGTGTTCTTTTTAAATACAAGACCGGGATTTCGTCACACATCATCATCTTGTGCATAAGTGCATGCAGCTTATTCAGTACTAAGTTGAGCTAAAGAGCTGGACCAATCTTTCTAACTCATTCTGACGAGTAGAAGAGGTAAGCTAAGTGTGGAAATGCTCCTTTAACAAGTGAGTCTTTAGTTTGCTCTTAAAAGTTGATAAAGACTCTGCGGATCAGACGGAGTTCAGTAGATCGTTCCACAACCGGGGAACAACAGAGGAAAAGAGTCTAGCTACAGATTTTGCGCCGCGTTGTGGTGGGAGCACTGCGTAACATAAAACGCAGTCTGAGCCGGTAAATAAAACACAGTCTGAGCCGGTACATAAAACACAGTCTGAGCCGGTACATAAAACACAATCTGAACCGGTACATAAAACACAATCTGAACCGGTACATAAAACGCAGTCTGAGCCGGTACATAAAACACAGTCTGAACCGGTACATAAAACGCAGTCTGAGCCGGTACATAAAACGCAGTCTTAGCCGGTACATAAAACGCAGTCTGAGCCGGTACATAAAACGCAGTCTGAACCTGTACATAAAACGCAGTCTGAGCCGGTACATAAAACGCAGTCTGAGCCGATACATAAAACGCAGTCTGAGCCGGTACATAAAACGCAGTCTGAGCCGATACATAAAACGCAGTCTGAGCCGGTACAT
>JBAMHW010000015.1:30029294-30040491 GCA_037177495.1 Rhadinocentrus ornatus | reverse complement strand
TTGTGATTTCAGGATTTTTTTTAGATTATGTCTCTCACAGTGGACATGCACCTACGATGAAAATTTCAGACCCCTCCCTGTTTCTAAGTGGGGGAACTTATCCACATCCTATCTTCAACACCTTAATCTGAATGTTGTCTTATTTAGAAAAAGACCAGTAGTTTAATTATACCTGCACATGGTGACATGGTGCTCTGTCATCCTTATTTAGTCATAATAAAGATGCAAAAATGAAGAGAGACATCTTTTTGTAGCATGGTACTGTGATGTGTTTTAAAAAGGCTACACTCACATGACCTGTCATTTCTAGAGGAATTTTATTCTTTTCTTTTATTTGAAGACGTGGCTCAAGTTTGGTAATGAAAAGTCATGTGAAATGTTTTGATGTAAACATAAATACTATTTGTCTGAGTTAATATGATGCTCTGTGTTGACATGGCTACAGGTACCAGTATCCCACCATGGATGAACTGGCTGAGATGCTTCCATCTGTCCTGACTCAGCTCCAGTAAGTCTGCTGTTCTCTCTGCAGTGAAGTAAACGATGGGTTGACTGGGAATTTACTCTGGTGTGTGTGTCATCAGGGTGAAGAGTGTGATTGGTATCGGAGTTGGAGCTGGAGCCTACATCCTCACGAAACTGGCTGTAAGTAGACAATGTGTCACTGATTTCACACTGTGTTTTCTGCCACACCTCTTCCTGCTGAGGAATGAGACGATGATGATTGTTGTTTCAGCTGATTGAGCCCAATTTGGTGGAAGGATTAGTCCTGATCAACATTGACCCCTGTGCCAAGGGCTGGGTGGACTGGGCTGCCTCTAAGGTAACACTGACAGTGTAGTTAACACCTTCCTGACACGTTGGGATACATATTTAGGATATTAAGAGGTTCATTCTTAATTTTACAGTAGTTTGACAAGATTGTCTAAAATTGGGTTTCTCACAGTTTTACTCATGTCATTCTCGTGATCAGTGACTGGAGTTTGCAGTGTGTTGAAGAGCAGCTTCAGCTGTCATCATGTCCTTATTCAAAGTCACGAATGTAACAAAAATGTCAGTTTGGGGGTTAATTAAAGATGTAAAGACTTGAATTGTCGGCCAGTTTGGGAGCTGTTCCAGCAGCGCAAAAGCTCTTTAGGGCAGCGGAAAGTCCATCTGAAAGGAATCTCTGGAAGCAGTGGGAGAATGAGGAACTGATGAGTTTTCATTGAGATATGTGATAAAAACAGATGTTTTATGCAGCTGAGCGGCTGGACAAGCAACATGGTGGACATCATCATGGGACACCACTTCAGCACCGTAAGGACGACGGATACGATTATTACCACAGTTTTATCAAAATGTCACAACCACTAAAATATTTGCTGTCTGTCTGTGGGCAGGATGAGTTAACAGAGAATAAGGAGATCATCCAGACATACAGACTCCACATCTCTCAGGACATACCACAGGAAAACCTGGCCATGTTCTTCAGCAGCTATGACAGGTGGGAAAAGACTCCGTATTACTGGTTATCAGTTCGTCTCAGGATGAACATCTATGTTCTGTACATCCTGTAATGTTTTCATGTTGCAGGAGGTGCTAAAGATCAGTTTAACTTCATGTTACAAAGATTCCTGTTCCTCGATCAGCCCCGTGTGGCCTCAGCATTAATGTTCCTCAAAACTCTGCAGACTTTTACTGTTGCTGCCTGCAGCCTGAGATTCCAGGTCAGATTAGATATCCAGATCAGCTGAGTCTGACATTAGTTACAGCAAAGCTAGATGTAGGTTTTGCTATGTGTTACCATGGGAACCACACTTCGGGTTGGTGATGCAGAATGCGTTTTTAAGCTTGTTCTGATTAAAAAAAAAACAAACTTGTTATTAATGGTGTTGCTGATAACTGATGTAACAGATGAGAAAGAGAGCACATTGTCTTTATATAATATTTTAATGTTATATATTAGATAAAATCAGAGCATATTTAATTAATAAAACCATCTTTGATTTGCTCACTGGCTTCATTCACTGTCAGAGCTACAAGTTTCCTATCAAGGTAAAGCTTTCAGAGCTATACTGTACATGCAGCTGTCATGAGAAACAGTGGGCACATATCATCTCATCTTTCTCTGACAGCCTTCCTGTTCTATTGTAATACACCAATTGTTTTTATTTTTTTCACATCTCTCTATTCAGACAACCTGAAGAGTCCGGTTATCAGGGGATTTTTGTCTAGAGAAAAGCCTGTTATCTCTGAGAGGACATGTAGGATTGGTTGAGGCAGCTGACACATAAAGCCTGGCTCTGTTGAGCTTGCTTCACAGAATACCTCTCAGATCGGTATACTGTACATATTTACGTGTGTGTGTGTGTGTGGTAGTCGTGCCGAGTTGCAGATGGAGCGGCCCATTCCTGGTCTGAATGAAAACACAGTCAACACACTCAGGTATGAAATGACAAATATTTTATGAATCCCTGAAGGGAACAGATCATAAAGTTTTCCTTCTTGAATCCTGAATCTGTCGGATGGTCATGTGACTCCGACTCTCAGGTGTCCTGCCCTACTGGTAGTTGGAGATACATCGCCTGCTGTTGATACTGTGGTGAGTATCTGCATTGTTTCCATGACTACAGCTAGTCTATGATGTCATATTATGGTAACAGCGCTGCGTGTGTGTGTGTGTGCGTGCGTGCTGGTCTGCAGGTGGAGTGTAACTCCAGACTGAATCCAACCAAAACCACCCTGCTCAAGGTAGCCATCTGTCTCCTCACCTGTCTCAAATCAGACTCATGTTCACGTTAGATGAAAAGAAATCGCTTCTATTTCATGTTTTGTTTTATTCACTCAACCTCACCCGCTTTATCAGTCGTATCTGGAAAGGAACTGGTGGGTTTCATTATTCCATCAACAGGCTGATCCATTTTATTTATACACTACTTTCTAAAGAAATCCAATTTATAGCTCTAAAGTGACAGATTGACTAATGCACATTATAAAACCAGCTCAACACAACAAAATAAAGAAAAGTAGAGCTCATAGGAAAATAATTCAAATCCCAGATGTATTTATAATGAAAATAGTTAGTTGTGAGAACAGATGGCAGGAAGGTAAATGAAAACTATACAAACTGAATAAAATGGGTAATCAAAACTAAAGAAATAGCTATAAATACATAAAAAAAACATTAAAATAAGAGAACAAAGTAGTAAAACAGGCAGATATGCTAAAAATTTTATAAAATCAGGCTTATTTTAGCATATAATGAAATCCGCAAGGTAGAGCGGTTTTCTTGTAACCTGAGGGTTGCCGGTTCAGTTGTTAAGATTTGTCTGTAAAACTGGTTGAGATGGTTGAGTCGAAATGTGAAACGAAAAGGGGAAATTCGATCTGCTTCTAATCGAAACACTGTATCTGAACATGAACAGTTTTCACTTATAGTTTATTTTCTGAGACTTTGAAATTCTGCCCTTCCTTTATGTAGTAAACAAATTAACATTATACTTATCAGCAGTCTGTTAAGTTAAATAAATATTATCAAAATGGCTTTTATTAAATATATTAAATTAATTTGATCTTAACAGCCAGTTAAATAGACATTATGATTTCTATTTTTTTTTTAACTGGACTTCCTTGAGTGTTGCTACTAACTGCTATATAACTTCAATATAGTTTCAATATAACTTCTATATAACTGCTTTATAACTTCTTTATAACTGCTATATAACTTTATAACTGCTATAAAACAACTATATAACTGCTTTATAACTTCTATATAACTTCTATATAACTGCTTTATAACTTCTATATAACTGCTATATAAGTGCTTTGTAACTTCTTTAGAACTACTATATTACTTCTATAAAACTGCTATATAGCTTCTATATAACTGCTTTACAACTGTTATATAACTACTATATAACTTCTACATTACTGCAATATAACTGCTATATAACTTTATAACTGCTATATGACTGCTATATAACTGCAATATAACTTCAATATAACTTCTTTATAACTGTTATATAACTTCTATATAACTGCTATATAACTTTAATAACTTCTCTATAAGTGCTTTATAACTTCTTTATAACTACTATATAACTTCTAAATAAGTGCTATATAGCCTCTATATAACTGCTATATAAATTCTATATAACTGCTTTACAATTGTTATATAACTACTATATCACTTCTATATTACTGCAATATAACTGCTTTACAACTGTTATATAACTACTATATCACTTACATATTACTAAAATAAGCCTGCTATATAACTGCAAAATAACTGCTATATTACTGCTATATAATTACTATGTAACGAAGAAAAACTTAATTAAAATATATAGAAACTAAGCTGAACTAGTAAATAGTTTCTGGGATGTTTGTGTTTATTGTTTTTATTATAAAACAGGTATTACACCACCTAAAAAAGTTTATTTTTAAACCACAGATGGTTCCTTGTAAAGTCTCTGTGTTTTTGTCTCCATTAGATGGCAGACTGTGGAGGACTTCCTCAGGTGGTTCAGGTGAGTTTCAGACAGAATTCCTTTTCTTTCTTAGACAAAACATATTAGAAAAAATTATGAAGTTGTTATAAAAATAATGTTTCTCTAAACTGATGATATGAACTGAAAATTGTGCTTCTCTCTCTTTAGCCGGGAAAACTTGCAGAGGCCTTCAAGTACTTTGTCCAAGGGATGGGCTACAGTAAGTTTCCGCTAGTCTAAGTGTGTTTGTAAACACCGGTCACACACTTCGGTAGATCCTAAAAATCTGGATTTAATGGTTTCAAACTAACTTTGTTAATTCTGATTGTTCATTGTTAATCTGTCTCTTCTGTGTTTCTGCCCAGATGTTTTAACATGAACGTATTATTGCCCTAACCTCTAAAATCCATCTTACTTAAATTAATTAATCTTTTATCATATATTTATATATCATTTATATATCATTTATAAACATATAAAGGAAGAAACTAATACAAGTTGTACTTTTCATGATGAGCCTGAGACCAGAGAAGTTAAATTAAATAGTCTTCTAACATACATCTGCACGAATAATCATAAATATTTTAATTAGTAATGGCTGTTTGTTCTGCTAAAGCACAAATATTTACTTGGAAATAAAACCTCATTCACCTACATTCAGTAAATCTGACCAGTTTACAGCTTAGAAAGAGTTACCAGGGTGTTGTTCTACACCTACAGGATCACCTGTAACGAGTGGGATGATTGTAGAGGATTAATTAGGTAATGTTTGGGTCATGTTGACGTCAGTGCTGATCCACACAGTGGTGGATCTGTGGATCACATGAGGGTGAAACAGTTACCTCGGATCATACTGGATTATTAATTGTGTTAGTTTAAATATTAGCAATAAAAAACAAAGATCAAGATTAAAATGTTGCAAATGTTGCAGCCTTATTGTAACATTAGATAAGTCTGGGATGTGTCAGATTAGAAACGGTTTGTTCTCATCATCAGTGTTATTGGTTTCAAGATCCGTGACAGGATTTAGTCCATTTTAACAAGCGGAGATTGTCCTTGTCAGAGAACAATTAGACAGAGACCCACCCAGAAACACAACATGGATCAACAGCAGCTTGGTGGATACTTTGATGAGATCTTTGGAGGCTGCAGAACCGACACCAGCGCAGGACCTTCTGCCACTAGTTAGACTTTCTTACACATTTACCAAAGTTCTTCATCACGTCGTTTCTGGCTAAAGGATAAAAATACGACCGTAGCTAACGGACGTTTGGCTTAACCGTAATACACACCTTTGACCATTTATGTGTTTTTGCATTTTTTTTCTAGCATATTTAACATTTCCCCTCACTGATTTTAAAGATGAGGGGTGACCTCATCCTCATCCACAGTCCAGTACAGATACTGGACCGGACTGAGTCTCTGCCAAAGACCAAATGTGGACATGTCCGAAGTCCCAGCAGGTCTTTATGTAGCGGCTTGGGGACGTTAAGAACATTATAGAAAGTTATTCTGTTTAAGTTTTATCATAAGAGGTTTAGATTTCAATCTATATAAAAACAAACAACTTGTTTACTGGATCTGTACAAAGCTGCATCTGTGTGTTTGTTTGTTTATAGTCCTGCCGCACTAGTTATTGTGTAACTGTAAGTACCGGTTTGCAGTTTTATTCACTACACACAGCATGATCTGCTTCAGGATATCCTCCACACACCTCACTGTGTGTGTGTGTGTGTGTTTTCTCTGTCCTCCCTCCTCTCTGCTCCCGTTTTCTCTCTCTCCCTCGTCCGCTCCAGTCCCTCATGTTTTACTATCAGGTATCAGGATCGCTATGAACCCATCTGCTCACTTTCTTCCACCTTCATCTTTGTTTCCTTTTCATTCCTGGTCTTCCTCTGTGTGCTGTGTTGTCCTGCATGCCGGAACCGCTGCTGTGCTCACTCAGGTCTCATCGGTTTTAAACGGCTCGTGTGTGTGGTGGGATGAAACTAGATGAGCTGAAAGCCACCAGAAGAGCAGCATTAGCTGTTTGCATTCGACTTTTGGACCTTTTTGCACATCAGGAATAACAATCTAACCTGAACCTTTAGTTCTGCTGAAGTGTTTAAACAGTAAAGACCAACATCTAAGTATAGCTTACATCACTGTAAGCTCGCAGGAGGTCCAAACGTTCTGCTCTGAGCAGCTTAAAATGAAAACTCTGCATTGTGTATCTTATCATGGGCACTTATCCCACAAACAGCCAGAGATTTGCATTTTTCTGTTTTTTCCCCCTGAAAACTGTTTAAAATGTGACTCGTGCCACTTTCTGCTGTTCACAGAGAACAGAAAGTGAGAAATATTTGGAGCTGCAGTGTGAACAGAAGCTCAGACCCACCTTCATCTGATTTGAATCCAGCTGCTCATCACAGCGTGCATGATTCAAATCAGTGCACGCTGCTGAGATTTCCTTAGTGATCTGACCCGTCCCTGTCTGTCGCCCTGCAGTGCCCACAGCAGGAATGACCCGGTTGGTTCGCTCCCGGACTCACTCGGCCTCCAGCGTGGGCTCCACAGATGGCGTCCGCAGCCGCAGTACCACCAACACCCTGCCAGAGGGCGCCACCTGCACCGTCCCCGAGCACACAGCCGTGCAAACCATTGAAATGACGGCGTAGGGCTTCCTCCTGCTCTCCTCTTCATCTTTTTCTCACATCCTTTCTTCACTTGGATCTCCCTGCTGCCTCAGTTCCAGACTAACTGTTCTGTCCCGTTCCACCTGAAGACCTGGAACGTCCTGGAATGCCCTGGAATGTAGAACTCAAGGTAGATTTGAGCAGTGTCATTGATGTTCTGCTGATGGCTCCTTTTAGATGCTAATCTTACTCTACTCCCGTCTCCATGGAGCCATGCTGTTGCCATGGTGACTCTTTAAGATGTAACCATATTATTACGTTATTCATATTTCTAAGCAGTGGTGTTGTTTTGTTTCCCAGACGTTTTCACCTCTCTTCTCTTCCTTTCTTCTTGATTACTAATTATATATTATAATCATCATTATTTTATGACTCTTGTTGACGGTTTATGAGGAACAAGCTCTTTTTTCCCTACCAATAAAACTACATTGATAGGAATATTTGACCAAAAATGTAAATGTGCTTGACTGTGACAGTTGGTGTCCATCAGGAACTTCCTCCTCCTCTAACAGAGGCATCAGCTCTCAGCCTGACCTCTAATCTGAGTCGTGTTGTTTCTCTGAATTCATGAAGCAGTTTGTTCCTGACACTCTGCAGATGACAAATATTCCCACTGCTGCTCAACAGCAGGAATGCTGTCGGTGTGATCAATCAGTCAAATTAATTATTACATGCAAGACAATTAAATAGATGTTTTAGGACCATTTGGTGCATTTCCAAACAAATAAGCACCAACATACTGGGAAAGACCCAGAGATCCAGAAATACGTGTTTTATTTACTGCACAAATTTAAAAAATGTATGAATGTTGGTACTAATATCATTACATTAATGAAAGCAACATTGCAGGAAAACATGTTTATGGTGCAAACCTTTAACCCTGATGTTACTTTCCAACACCAGCAGCTGAATTTAAAGAACCAAACGTCCAAACAGATCAGAGACTGAATCTCTGTGTTGCTGCTCAGCTTAAATTGTGGAAAAATGGAGGCACAACTCTGACTCAGATGTTCTAACAAACAGGAAGAACACTGAACATGTGTAAGAGGTTGGTTCAAAACAAATAACTGCAAGTCATCTAAAGGACTGATGTCCCTGTTTTAGTCTTTCTTCCTGAAGCGCGTTGACTGGTTTCACGTAGAACTAAAACTAGACTTTGTATCAGAAATGCATTTAGTTCTCCAAGCTCTAAGTTCTTCCTGTGATGGAGATCCAGAGCGAGATCCGTCCTGATACCTCGTCCGTTGCTCTTGTTACAATGCAGCATGCTTGTCGTAGGTTTGTGGCATGTGAACCGTGCAGTGGTTACAGTGTGGTTCGTAACTGAGATGTCCAACTGTAAACCCGACGCTCTCCGCTCCGAGATCCACACGATGAAAGTTTGATTTATGATGCTCGGAACTGAAAGTTTAGGGCATCGTTGTATTTCACAGGGTTTTTTTTATAATTTGTTTTGATTTAAACTGATGTGAGAATAAGGAAAAAACCTCCCTGCATGTAAAATATCCACAGATGAAAGTGATCTCAGACCAGACCTGAACATGATGCGACTCATTTTCTTCCTCAGCCCTGATGAATCACTTTAACATGGCCAGCCAGGTAAATGTTCCACGTCATTAATCCGACACTTGTTGTTATAATTAGGTCCGACCTGTGAGACTGAGTTGTGGATTATCAGGACGTTAATAAACATCCACCATGTTTGGACCAAAAGCCCAGAGCATCCTGGTGGCAGAAGTTGTAGCTGTCAGTCAGAGGTGGTGTCTTAACTGCCTCCCTGCTGCCCCCTGCTGGAGGAAATAAAAACCTCACATGGATTGTTCCGGAAGATTTTCCTGAAAAGAAAAGAAAATCTGAGTCTGGATTAAAAAAAAGGCCAGTTCATGACCCACAATCTGTAACTGGAGAACACTCAGTTCTTTAACTGCATATTCTTTGATGCCGTCTCTTAATACTGATCATAACTGTTACTATGGTGATTTGTACTGAAGCATTGGTAGCTGTTACACTGAGGTTTGTATTTACTGGATGTTATGATTTATTTAAAGTGTAGACAAAGTTTGTAAAGAAATAAAGCAGATTAACCAGAAAGATGCTTTGATCTGAATATTCTTCTGATTTTAGTGGGTAAAAGTCACGGATCTAACATGAAAACAAATCTCTGTTCGGTGACTTGTACTTCACTACTGTTTACAGGTGTTGGAAGAAAATGTGTTGCAGCCAAAGAGGGAAAGTGTGTCAGAATAAAGCACAAAGAAGTGAAATATTTACCTTATTCAGTGGTGAGTCTGCAGTTCAGGATGCACTGCCACGTTCACACCCTCACTTTTACAGGCGACACTTTTTTTAAGATCTTAAATTAGCCATTTATATGCAGAATTCAAAACAGCAACGAAGGCCATTTGTGTTTAACGTCTTCTTGACAAGACCCCCCTGTACTGGGGGCAGCATGAGATACAGTACAGCAGACGTTTGCAGGCAGCAGCAATGCTAACGAGTAGCATAGCAACACGAGGAGGAGAAACTCAGCTAAAGACTCCCAAGCAGTTATATGTACGAAAACACGAGAATGCTGTCCTCTGGTTTCCACTGAAAGTAATGTGGTCTTCTTTTAGGAGATAATCATTTACATTTTCTACTGTGTTCCAGGTGAATTTACTCCGACACTTCTGTAGTAATCTCATGTCTCAGCTTCCAGTACAGACCAATATTATAGATACGGCCCTTGTAGATGTGAAGATAAAATAATTTATTTGGGTCTGTCATTTCAGACAGCAGGCAGAAAAATAGGCAATGAAGAGGTTAAATAAATTCTTCTTGTTTTTAAGCTTTAGATACTCAGTTGTCAGTAAAACAGCAGAAACTATTTCAGCTGCAGCATCCAACTTTAATCACAAGTTTAATTTAATTCTGAATCAAACAGGAATCTTTCCGCTTCGCTGTGTTGTCTTCGATATGATTCGTTTGTTTTTGAGGCAAACTGTTGGGGTCCAGATGACACCAAAGACAAATTAAAGCTTCTCCAACTCAAAGTCAACTACTGAAATCAAGACATTTACGCCACATAGTTGGGTCATCAGAAATTCATTTAAGATCCGAATTTAAACAGAAAACTCAATAAGCACAGAAGAGAAATATCCAGAGAGAATTTCCCTCCCTCCAACGTTTATTCCAGAAGATCCACTTTGCTCTTTTAATGATGCTTCAAATCTGAGGCCGGTGTAACATCTGGATCAGAACCGTGTTCAGGACCAAGGGTCTGCGGCTGTTGGGGAGGCGGGCTTCAGCTTGCAGCAGGGGGTGCCGTCTTGCTGCAGAGGCGCCCCAGCAGACCGGCCATCTGCAGCAGGGAGTTGACGCCTTCGGCCACCCGCATGTGAGTGTATCCGATTTCCTGAAGGAAAGACCCGGAAACAGAACAGAAGGTCAGACCTGGATGTTTGTCACAAACACTGAAGACACCAGTTTTTCTTTCCATTGCATTATCAGGTTGGGGCCCGTCCTAGCATGATCCATCAGGATCGGTTTCATACGTGTAATTTACGTACAGGCTTATGGGCTCGACACACGGGAGGCGACGTTGCTTCTTCTCCATCATTTCCTCCGGAAGTGGCGTGATGAGGCGAAAGTCGCTGCCCTCCTCCAGCCGAGCGACAGGCCACGTTCATGCATGTGAAATATTGCGCACGTTCATGTAGACGTGCACACGGGGGCGTGCGACGCGACAACTGTCGCATGGCACTACAACCAGTCATGTTCTCACCGTAACACTGGAGCCGTGGTACGGCTCTAAATATGATGGCAGGGGAAACACTCAAGTTTCCATTTTAGTCTTCGATACTACGGTCTTGTCACAGATGTGAACAGAATCCACCAAAAACCAGTTTATTCGCCTTATTACTGAAGATTCTGACCGTTTTTCAGTCTTACATTTAGAGGACAGAGGAGCGAGAGATCGAGCCGCATCTGCAGGGATGCGGACGCTGCATCGGTCTGTCGTGGTGAAGAAGGAGCTGAGCCAAAAGGCAAAGCTCTCGATTTACCGGTCGA
>JBAMHW010000015.1:29977070-30010904 GCA_037177495.1 Rhadinocentrus ornatus | reverse complement strand
TGCATGCACCCACACTAACACACACACACATGCATGTACCCACACTAACACACACACACACATGCATGCACCCACACGAACACACACACATGCATGCACCCACACTAACACACACACACATGCATGTACCCACACTAACACACACACACACATGCATGCACCCACACTAACACACACACACATGCATGTACCCACACTAACACACACACACATGCATGTACCCACACTAACACACACACACACATGCATGCACCCACACACACGCACACACACATGCATGTACCCACACCAATGCTGGTATTAAAAACTAACGACAAGGTTTTTGAATCTACGTTAACTAAGTTAGTTTGCAATAAAACGTGTGTGTCTGTGTTAAGGCGCTATGTTCGACTTCCTGACCCCTCTGAGGAGTTGGAGGAAGAGGATGAAGATGAAGAGGAGCTGTACAAGACTCAGACCAACGGCATCAGTGATGGTATGAGAAGTCTTTTTAACATTTCAAGAGCAAATAATCGTTGGAATTGATGTAAAAAATCTAAGGAAAGTTTGTGTTTCCTCAGATGACCAGGATATTGAGGCTGCCGGGCCCTCGAGATCCGAACCCTGCTGCAGTGAAACGTCTCCAAACAGCCAATCAGACGAAGCCGCTGCGACTGAGCCGCCGCCTGACACCAACCACTCTCAGACCTCAGCAGACCTCGGAGCAGCAGAGACCAGCAACGGCTCCTCGAACCAAACCGTGCCCATCTGCAGCGGCGATGACTTGAACGCTTGCGGTGATCTGGCCACCGCCGCCAGCTCAGAACCGCCAGCAGCGGAGCCGCCCTGTGAAACCACAGAAGAAAGCGAGGAAGACAAGCAGGAGGAAGCTCGCTCTCCCAGCCCGCCAGCAAATGAGCATCCAGCTAAGAGAAGGGCGTGCTATAAGAGGAGGAGGAGTTTGTTCACCATCCAGGCCGTCAACTCCAACGGGACGACTGAGAGAGGGACGGGAGAGGGGGGCAGTGCCGTGTCCTTCAGCTGTGAGTCTGAACCGACACAGCAGCAGGTTTCCACCATCATCGTCATGGAGAGGGTTTGATGTTCATTAATGGGTCAGATGTTCCAGATGTGATCAGTTTGCTTTCATAGAGGAAAACATGAATTTTACTAAAATCCTAAATTACTGAGAGAAGAATTAATACGGTTTATATGTGGTCTTCAATACGTTTTAAGTGTAAAAATACCTGAATTCAATGGTGGCGTCGCACTGAAGGCCTCAGAGTGTTCAACAGAACGGAGGTATCCAGAGTTTATCCAGGTCTGAGCATCTTTATTCGTCACCACAGTCTGAACCATCATTTCTGTACGCAGTCTTTAGGTACAGTTCTCCAGACTTCTTGAAGGACTTTCTAAAGCTCTTCTTTAGATGTTTCTGCCTTTTGTTCTGTTCTCTGTCCAGATGATCCCACACTGCTTCAGTAATGTTGAAATCCGGGTTCTAGGGAGAATCCATCCCTCATCAGACCTGTTGAGGTCCGGGTTCTCGGGAGAATCCATCCCTCATTAGACCTGTTAGGATCCGGGTTCTGAGGAGAATCCATCCCTCCCAACAGACCTGTTGGGGTCTGGTTTCTGAGGAGAATCCATCCCTCCATCAGACCTGTCACGTGAAACGCCTCAGACTTTTCTTCCTCTTTCCCTTCCTTAAGAATGGCTTCTTGACAGCCATGTTTCCATGGAGACCATTTCTATTGGTTGTTGGCTTCATCCAACGGTAGATGGATCACCTGAAGGTCCAGATGCATCTCTCAGGTCCTGGTCCGAGTCTTTGCTGGATTTGTTCCTATTTCTTCAGGACATCAGTCTCAGATCAAGTTCATCTGCTGTAGATTGTTTTTAGTCCCGACTCTTCTTCTTTTCTGCTCACGTTAAGAGGATGAGGATTGGATCAGGAGGTTGTTTTTTGTTTTACCTCAGAGAAGAATACACTCATCAGTTTCCAGACGTCTTGTGATTTATCATGAAAATTGTAAATGGAGTTAAACGAATGTCTCCCCCTGAAGCTCAGGTTTATCTCAGTGTCATTCCTCCAGTTTTAGTCTAACGTCTGGTGTATGGTCTGGTTGTGCAGCTCAGCCTTACGTGGCCATCGACTGGGACCCTGACATGAAGAAAAGGTTCTACAATGAAAACGAGGCAGAGGTCAGTGTGAATGTTGGCTCACATTAAAGGTCCCATATTATACATTTTTTTTCAACAATTCCATATGAGTTTCAGAGGTCCAACAACATTGTTTTCAAAGTGTATTACTCCAAATTCAGCCCAGTCTTTAATTTCAGCCGTTGCAGATGTGCCTCTAGTGAGCTCTACTGAGAACGGGCTGTTTCTTTGTCTGAACCTTTAAATGTTTGAGTGGTGCCTTTCCTCACCCCTCAGTGGACAAGTATTCGGCTTTCGCTGGCGCCCACTCAGTGATTTTAGAGGGTAAGCTCAGCTAGCCGGGGGGAATGTTTTTTTTCCCCTTTGAGGTCACAAGGGGAAAGATCTCCAACTCACCAGTTTGAGCACACATTTGCTAAAAAGTGGCGCAAGCAGGTGAGAGAGAAGACAGAATTTTCTAATTCTTGGGCCTCATACACGGCTATAAGGACACATAATATTATGTGTGGGACATGGTTTCCATAACATTAGAAAACCTTTAGAAAGTGAATTTTGCATAATATGGGACCTTTAACACACACATCCGATGAAAGATCTGGCTTTAAGGTGCATTCAAGAACACCCTTCAGGTATTAATAAATACCTTTTTTTCCTGTGCAGAAATACGTGAAACACGCCAGCATGGAGATTCCTCAGCAGCAGACGACGGTGCAGCTGCAGGAGTGCATCGAGCTGTTCACCACGGTGGAAACGCTGGAGGAGGAGAATCCATGGTAACACTCAGACATCTGGATCTCATTTCACTGCAGCAGGGAGCTGTTCGAGGTTTACCCTGGATTAACTCCAGGGATTCACAGCACAGACACTGGATTGGTCAGAAGTTTCTGCTTCTGACCAATATCAAGATGAAGGAACCTGTATCAGGTGTTCTCCGTGTGTTTCTCTTTCGACTGCAGTTCTGATATGAAACACTAGGTGTCACTGCTGCTTATGTTGCCTTTAAATTAGGTGGTCTGGGAGTTTTTAAAAAGATTTTCTATAAATTACAGCTCTGCGTGTGTGTGTGTGTTCAGGTACTGTCCGGTGTGTAAGAAGCACCAGCTTGCCACTAAGAAGCTGGACCTCTGGTCTCTGCCAGAGGTTCTCATCATCCACCTCAAGAGATTCTCCTACACCAAGTTCACCAGGGAGAAACTCGACAGCATTGTGGACTTTCCCCTCAGGTGCACGCACACACGCACACACATCTGTCCTTGTCAGGGCGTGTCCCGACACACGAGACACACAAACCTGATTCATGTGGGTGTTGCAGGGACCTGGACTTCTCCAGCTGCCTGCTAAAGAAAACTCAGTCCAGTGAGGAACCTCCGAGCCGCTACGACCTCATCGCTGTGTCCAATCACTACGGGGGACTCAGAGACGGGCACTGTAAGACGTCACCACCTCACTTCTGTTCCAGAGTTTCACCGGTCACATGACCTCTGACTTTCTGCTTCATCTTTCTGTTCACTGATGAAGACACCAGCTATGCCAGGAGCAAGGACAGCGGTCAGTGGTATTACTTTGATGACAGCAAGGTGACCTACGCCACCGAGGACAAGATCATGGTCAGTAAACACCACACAGGACACGGTTTCCATGCTAATCAGGTTTGACTTGCAGGAGTTTATAAAACTTAAAACGTGATGTGAAATAATCCATGAAGGATCTCATGGTTCTCCAGATCTCCTTTAGAACCAGCATGAGGTGTTAAAGGAGCCGACTCAGCAGAACCGTCTCAGTTAGACGATTACTGGTGTGATCAGTGACGAGTGACGACTCTAGAGCAGGGACGTCCAGTTTTGGTCTTCAAAGGTCCCATTTATGCTTGACGCAGAAGACGGATACGCAGACGGATGGACAGTTTTGTATCTGTTACGGGTGTAATTTGGTCTGTTTCAGGGAGCTTAGCTATCCGTCGCTTGACACAGAAGATGGAGCAATACCACCAGAAATCACGGGGGCAGTGTTGAGCAGAATAGCTGACATGTGACCAGCGAAGGAAACTAACCAGGGAAGAAGAGGAACAGGTGGAAAAAAAAGGAAAAGAATGAAGACGAGCACAACTGTAGAAATTGTGCAAGCTTTTGAATTAAGACTATAAGCAAATGTTTAGGGCATGTTGGGCGGTTGTAAACGACTTCATAGCGACGCATTACTGCTGCCAACCGGTGTCTAAAACTGACGTTGGGCCGCAGGGGTTACTCTGGAAGCACCACTGCCCACTAGTGGAGGAACGGAGTTAACCATGGCGACGCAAAAGACGCATGGAAGTATGCGGACAGCGACGTATGACAATGTTTGAAACGGACGTTGCTATTTACGTACATAAGGGAGCATAAATGGGCCTTTTAGATGTTTCCTGCATCTAAAACTGCAGGACAGCGATCCTCGAGGACAGACGTTGGTTTCTGAAGAGACTGTCCAAAGATTCTTCATTTACCTTTCATCAGTCAGAGGTGTAGAAGTAGGAATGAACAGCTTTTAAACTTCGTTTCTCTGACTATCGAACGGTGCTCTTTTTTTTCCACCTGTTTACATCTCCATGGCAACTCCTCTGTTGCTTCAGAATGTTGAGATTCCAAAGAAATGGCGTTACCATGGAAACACGACACTGTACATTAATCTGCTTAAATCGCCTCTGAACAAGATGCTGATGGATCACCTCCTGATCCCTTCACCTGAAGATGAGCGCTCACCGACCCGTTTGTTTCACCGTGGAAGAAATAGATGGACGGTATGAACCACACAGGCCAGACGTTGATTCTGATAACCACAGAAAATCCACTGTGGTGTGTGTGTGTGTGTGTGTGTTACATAATCACTCCTTCCTGTGGGTCAAGTTATGGTTACGTTATTTTTAAAGTTCGGTTTACTGTGCAAAACCTGACATCCAGGCTCATTCTCTAGGAACGGACGGGTTAGTGTGGTAACCGTGAAGCACGCTGATCTAAATCACATTAAAGTTGCACGTAGACCCATTTTCCACACATTGGTCTACAATAAGAAAGCTCTCGTTTGTAGAGATTTTTGGGCCAGTTTTTAAATTACAATATAAACATTAAACCTTCATATTCTGTCATTTATTCTTTGGTTTAATCTGAAATATTTTCAGTTTAGGTGAGAATACAACACGTGAATAGTTGATCTTGATTTATAATGATGATGTAATCGTTCATTAGCAGGTAGGACGTGCCTCACCAGGGAGGTGTTCTAACCGAATGAGCGCCAGCTAGATCCTCACCAGATACCTGAGCCACTTCATCTGGCTGCTCTGGATGTGGAAGAGCAGCGACTCCCCTCTGAGCTCCTCCTAGATGACAGAGCTTCTCACCCTAGTGAGAACCCGGCCCCCCACCATAAGAAGCTCTTGTATTTGTGATCGCGTTCTTTTGGTCACTACCCACACGAATGTCACAAGGGTAGGATCATAGATCAACCGGTAAATTAAAAACTTCTTCTTTCAGCTCAGCTTCTTCATCATGACAGTGTCCACATTACTGCAGACCCCCACCGATCAACCTGTTGATCTCCTGCTCCTGAGATAACCCCTACAGGGCAGGACCTCAGTCTTGACCCAGAGAGGACACTCCACCCTTTTCTGGCTGAAGACCCTGATCTCAGATTTGGAGGTGCTGATTCCCAACAGTTTCACACTGAAAATCTCTCCAGTGGAAGCTGGAGATCACAGCCTGATAAAACCACATCATCTGCAAAGAGCAGAGACCCAATCCTGAGGCCACCAAACCGGATCCCCTCAACACCTCGTCTGCACCTAGAAATTCTGTCCATAAAAGGCATGATGCAATGAACAGAATCGGAGCCTTGGCCAAGTCCAACCCTCCAGAAAATTAATCCAACTTACTGCTGGTAATGTGGACCACGTTCTGGCACCAGTTGCATAGGAACCATGGGGGTCCCCAGGTAACATGGTCAAACTTCCATGATCTATTAAGGGGTGGGTGACCCCTCAATAGACTCCTATAGTTGGAGCACACCTTCCGTTTCCACTTCTTGAAGCAAGTGGATTGTACTTATACAGCTCTGTTCTAGTTATATGCTTACCACTGAAAGCACTACATGTCTTATTCACACACACACACACACACACATACGGCACTCCTACTGTTACACTGCTTTCACTCTTATTTATACCTCGATAGACACATGATGCGACTTGCAGTTCAGCGTCTTGCCCAAGGACACTTGAGCATGTAGTCGGGGAAGCCTGGAATCGATCAACCGACTTTCTGGATGGCTGACGGCTCTGCCTCCTGAGTTACAGCCACCCATGAAACGGAGGAACACCACCCCAGAGGAACTGTCCCTGATGTCCACGCCATGTGTCAACCATGACAGCATCCAGATCTTTGAGGGTCCCGTCCAGCCCCCAGCCCCCCCCAATGTGAAAACCATTGTTAGAAATATGAAGAAGCAATGTGTTGGAAATAAACAGCTTTTATGAAAGCAGAATTTTTGTTTTCTCAACATCAGCGGTGATGAAATCCTTCAACCTCGTGTTTCTGTAGTTGAAGGTATTTTAGTGGCTGTTTGTCTTTTTTTCCAACTGATGAAACTTTCTTAGATTATTGGAGAAAGTTTGAAAACGATCCAAACTTTGAACTGTTGATGCTAAACAAACTGATAGTTGTTGTTTTCTGTCTCATTTCTTCCAGACCAACGCTGCCTACGTCTTGTTCTACCACCGGCAAGACAAAATGAGAAAACCCGCTCAGCCCAACCCCAACACAAGCTCCGCCTCCTCCACCCAATCCACCAGTGACATCACTTCATGCAAGGAGGAGGACGGGGGGCTGGATGCCTCCACCTCCGACGTCACCATGAAAACAGACTGAATGAATTGTGGTTTAAACTTGTCATTGATTAGTTGTTTTTGTTTTGTTTTTTGAACATCGCCTGCGCTGCTCACATGCCCCATGCACGCTCGCCAGGTAACGTGCACGCTTTACGCTCAGGTACTCCGAACTTCACCAATGTTCCCACATTAGCAACGAGATCAGCTTCAGGGTGATGAATGAGTCAGTTTTTCCTGTGATGTAAAACTTCCGCCAGGATGATCCGTTGGTCAAATTAAAGACGAGAAAGAAGTAAAATATCACATCCGGATCAAATAACTTCAGTTTTTATTCTTTGCTAGCGTGTAGCTCTGAGCCACAGTTAAAGCTGGGACTGGTGCAGGGGATTATGGGTAATCAGAGGAACATACGGTTGCAGCTGTCAGGGATTAAATCGATCTGTATATTTTGCCTGTTTATTAATATTTATTTTTAATGGAATAATTTCAGGTGACATGATTTTCATAGACTGGTGTGGGACATTGAGAGGCCTATTTTTCATATTTATAAAGAAAATTCATATTCGGGTGGGTTTCTCTTCTAGGTAAGACGTGTAATTTTTGTGATCTTTGCAGAGATGGACAGAGGGAGCGCCCCACAGATTCTTAAACCAGCCGTGTACAGTATTTTTGTATTGTAAGTAATGTATTATTCCTGGTCAGAGCAGCAGGGAAGCTGGGGCTGGGTTTTTTTTTTGTGCTTCCTTGTCAAATATCAGATGAAAATATTTTATTGTACTTTCAATCTTTTGATATAAAGGATTATTATCACCATGACAGCGTTGTGTGATGTTCCCACCTGAATATTCTGCTTACAGGAGCAAAACTAGGTGTGGAAAAGTTGCACGACACACAGATGAGGTTAGTGGTGATGGGTGTTTATTTCACAACTCCAGAGACGTACAAGCAAAGTGTCCTGCAGGAGGTCGCCGTGGAAGTGACCCAATCACGTCTAAACGCAGCTCTGGATTCCTGAATGCTGCCACAAACAAACATGGAGCTCCATTCTTCACTCCTGCAGCTTGAAGATCTGGTACTCTGCAACTGCAGAGCTGCACAACCATCCACAGACGTGTTTCTCTGCGATGCGCTGAACTTGTGTCACAGACCTCCGAAGGCGAGGTCTCTGGACATCAGCTCCTCCTCCACGTTCTCCAGCACCCACTTGTGTTCCACGATCTCCAGCGCTTCCCACTCGCTCTGTAACAGACGCAAAACATTTTCGATATTAAGAATTCAAAAGGCTGCAGCCTGGGAGGGGTTTGAGATGAAGGTCCACTGAACCAGAACTGAAGGTGAAGCAAATTTGCATATTGTGACATCACAGTGTGGCAGCGACAATAGATTACATGTTTTTTTTGTTTTATTGTAATGTTCTCAAATGAACTTGAAAACTATAGAACATGAACTAAGAGTGGTCATATGCAGAATAAATCCTTGTTTTTCTAAGCCATCATCATCATCATCGCTATTTATTAGACACTGAGGCTCTGAAGCCTGTTTCACTCCAATGAGCCAGACTTGTTGACGCGTTGCGCAATAAATCTCTGCGATCACGTGACTGATGACGTGAGGCTTCACAGGCGCCAATGAGAGCGGAAATTATGTAAATGATTCAGCTGTCATAAGATGAGAAATGCCCTGATTCCTGCAAGGGGTCGACAGCGTCAGCTTTACTGTGAAGCCCTGCAAACCTAATTCCAAACCTTGTGCTTATTGCAAGGAATGTTCTCACCATTCCGGCTTTCAGCCAGTGAGAGATTTTTTCCCGCTGGTTATGTGATTCAGGAAAGGAGAACACAGCTGAAACGGGGATGGTGGATTACCTGGTTATACAATGTCTCAATTACATAAATAAACCCCCCAAGTGGCAAAATAACGGAGACTGAGTGCATTTTAATATTCAGTGCAAGTTAAAATTTAAGTTCTGCTTAAAATTACCTGTTTTTTCCCTTTTTTATTGTAAATGAACCCGATGACAAAACACTAAATGTAAGAACGTAAGTAATGAAATGAAGGGAGGGACTGGGTGTTTCTACCCGGGTCATGGGTTTTACATCGTTGGGTCGGGTCTAGGTAACGGGTCGGATTTGGTAATCATCTGAAGGGTTCGGGCGTGTGGAGGCTGGTAAAATTGGACCCGTGCAGGACGCCAACTGGCGTGTCACAGCCATCACCTCAAATTAATTTTAAACAGAAGTAAAAACTGGATCCACATCCAGGCTAGTAATTCCCACTGAGTTGCATAAGAAGTTCTCCAAACCCATCATAGCCTAGTAGCCCACTGATGTCTACCCATCATCATAGCACGTTTAACCAGTATTAGTACATAGGGCTGCACAATATATCAAAACTTTACCTTCATCACAAAACTTCCTCTACAAAATCAGACTGCTGCAAAGTATATTTCTCCACATTTTATTTTCATGCTGTAGCTACTTTAACTAGCAGCCTTGCTAGCCTCCTGTATAAATTAAACGGGGCCATGTTGCTCAAGCATAGTTACCACTAAGTAACTTGGATACTGAGATACTCTTTGAGCCAGTGCTTCTCCATCCTGGTCCTTGGGGACTCCAGCCCAAAGTTCTTAGCAAGCCTGCATGGAAACATCTAAAACATGCAGTACGAAGGTCCCCGAGGACCAGGATTGACAAACACTCATTTTAAGCATCTTTATGGTTTATTTTCAGCTCCAATGTAGCGATGTAGCTTCATGCTAAGGTCAGGTTAGTAGCCGTACAGAACGTTAGTAGTTGTACCTGCACAGGGACAAAATCTCTTCTAGAAATGTACAGCCAGATGTCAATATTTCTAAAGGATGGAATATTAAGAAGCTACTAGTGATAACGATGATTCATTTAAGTCTGGAAAGACTTCTTTCCTCCTCCTCTAGTGGCCTATCCATTAACTGAAGTGGCACCTGGGGTGTCCAACCAGATCTGAGAGGTGGCCAGAGCCACCATGGACAACCCTCTTGCTCTACCATTGACTATCACTAGAAGACCAATCGTCATCCTCTTGGGCTGGAACCTATCCAAGCAACTACTAGCTACACGCTGTAGTCTGGCTGTTTGTTGGGGTTGAAGAGGCACATGTCGGCCATCTAGCAGAGGAGAGTGGTAACATGTTTTGGCTCTCTTTCTAGAGGTAAGATATCTTTCATTCAGTTACGTTGTGCGAGTGTACATTTTTTTTTTATCTTGAAAACCTGATAAAGAAATTTATCTGTCAGCATCTCACCTTAAAAGCCTTGTTGGGGTCAGGGGGCATCGCCATGGCAGCGCCAGTCATCTGGTCCTGCATGAGCCGTGACTGGTCAGCAGCTGTGAGACAGAATGAAACCACATTTCACATTACTTTATTTTTACATGTACAATCCGTGAAACAGATTATTTCTCTCAGTGTCGTAGAATAGACTCACCGTTGTCCTGACCCAGTATGAGGTTATACATGCTTCTCAGTCCAAACACATTCAGGAAGTACCAGGAAGCTGAACTCACCCTGAAAACAACGAACCAGAAACATTCAATAAGCTGGACAGACACAAGCAGAGTCTGGCTAACATATTTACACCCAACGGCCACTTTATCAGCTCCACCTGCTGTTAACACAATTATTTCACCAGCCAATCACGTGGCCGCGACTCCACACATTTAGTTTGTAGACACGGTGAGGACGACTTGACGTTCAAACTGAGCATCAGAATGAGGAAGAAAGGAGATTTAAGTGACTTTGGTTGTATTTACTAGGATTTTTACTCACTACCATCTCCAGGGTTTCCAGAGATGGTCTGGAGAAGAGAAAATATCCAGCGAGCAGCAGTTGTCTGGACCAGAATGTCTTGTTGGTGTCAGGGGACAGAGGAGAATGGACAGACTGGTTGGAGATGATAGAAAGACAACAGGAAGTCCAGTAAGCTCTGGTCCCAACAAAGGTCTGCAGAACAGCATCTCCGAACACACAACACGTCCAGCCTTGAATCCATCCTGCCTTGGATCAACGCTTCAGGCTGCTGCTGGTGTAATGGTGGGGGGAGATCTTCTTGGCCCCTTAGTACCAACGTGGCCTGGTTTTTCCACCAAAGCCTACCTGACCATGTCCATCCCTTCATGACCACAGTGTAGCATCTTCTGATGCTACTTCCAGCAGGATAATGCACCATCTCACAAAGCTCAGATCATCTCCACCTGCTTTCTAGAACATGACCATGAGTTCACTGGACTCCAACAGCCTCCACGGTCACCAGATCTCAGTCCAGTAAAGCAGCTTTGGGATGTGGTGGAACGGGAGATTCTCATCATAGATGCAGCAACTGTGTGATGCTCATTCATTCATTGTTTGTACCGCTTAATTCATTACAGGTCGCAGGGTAAGCTGAGAGGCGGGGTACACCCTGGACAGGTCACCAGTCCATCGCAAGTTCAACATATATAGAGACCAACAACCGTTCACGCACACTCTCATTCCTAGGGAGAATTTAGAGTCACCAATTACCTATCATGCATGTCTTTGGACGGTGGGAGGAAGCCGGAGAACTCGGAGAGAACCCACGCATACACGGGGAGAACATGCAAACTCCACACAGAAAGGCCACCAGCCCCCACATTCGAACCTCCTCCAGCCGAGGCTCGAACCAGCGACCTTCTGGCTGTGAGGCTGCGGTGCTAACAGCCCCTGTGTGATGCTGTCATGTCAATATGGAGAAAACCTCTGAGGAAGGTTTCCACCACCTTGTTCATTCTATTACACCAAAAATTAAAGCAGTTCTGGAGAAAAAAGGGGGTCCAGCCCGGTTTTAGAAGGTGGACCTGATAAAGTGGTTGTTGAGACAGTGTGTTTATCTACCAAGATGCATCCAGTGACAGCAGGTCTATTCCTCTCTGTAACATGGGCTTGAACCTCAGAGTCAGAGGAAACGGCACCTTTGCTGTAAGACAACATGAATGTAAAATCCACATGAACCAAAACCTCTGATCCTAATCAATAACGTTTCTAACAGGGAGAAAACCAGCAGAATGAAGAATTTAAATAGCGGGTCAATGAGTTTACTGAAGAACTGATCTGATGGTTCAGAGTTTTTAGAGGAAATCCAGCCGGCTGGTAGAAAAACTGGTTTAACAGTAAAACCTCCAGCAGAACCGGACTGCTTCTGTTAGATCCTCGTTAGATCATTAGCTACAGATTTCACAGTGTGTGTACTTTGAACTGGATATTTTCTGCCACTGCATCCAAGCTTCTTCATCTGAACCAAGAATCAAGTTGCATCTTGAAATGGAGAAAAGGCTTTTGATAAAAACTCCTCATTTCCTGCTCTGGTTTTCTCAAGTTCTGCTTCAAAATCCCCCAAATATCTATATAATTTTATGGATCTTTAATCTGTTGTCTCCTCTGCTCTGCAAACTTTAAATGTTTTCAGATCTGTACGGTGGAGACGTTCAGTCCCACAGAGACCCGGCCATCTTTGGATGATCTCCACAGACTTCTGGCTACCACGACCTGCTACGTCTGCGCAAGCCTGGCTCCCAGAGCAGATTCGAGACTTTCTGGAGACACTTTTTGGGACGTCATAACATCACTTGACTTGTGCTGTGGTCTGGACCAATGGGGTCTCTGGTGGTGAAGGGTCTGGTGCTGAAACACGGTCATTCACAGCAGTAACTCTCAACCTTTTATTTTCCTTCTCATGATTGTTGAGATTTTTCTGGTTTCTTCCCTTTTGTTCATTGTAACTGTGACTATTTCTTATAGTCTGCATGCAGCAGTGGAGACCTGATAAAAGCATCTTCATTCACTCAACACTTCATTTTAACAAACATGTGGATCTGACGATGGAAATTAAAACAGATTAAGAAACTCACTTATGACAAATCCAGAGAAAGCCCAGTTGATCCATCCACCAATCAGAATCATGGGCAGCACGTTGGTCAGGTTTCCTTTCATCATGTCCGTCAACATGCTGCTGTCTGGAAGACAAGCAGGAGCGAAGGAGCTGAGCATCTAAATCTGTCACGTGTCAGGAAAACGTGCATCACCGCTGAAGACGGCGATGTTTGCAGGAGCTTCCAGATGAAGCAAAACTGCTTCCAGACACAATCTCGCAGAATTAGTCGATGAGGACGACTGGAATCTCTCCTGATCTGTCCCAGCTGTCATACTGTGACTGGATTTAACACATTTTCAGCTAAATCCACACACCTGTCATGGGGTTCTTGAGGGCAACCTTCCTCTTGACCTTCTTGAAGAATCCGGTCTCTGCATTGTTGAAGTAATGCTTCCTCATGGCGAAGGACTGAAACAGTAACACCAGCTCAGTCACATGACTTCCTGTACATCGCACTGCAGTTTCCTAGCAGCTGTAGTAGCACTCATTTACTTTCTGCTACTTCACCACTAGATGTCGCTACTCGACTGGATCGAACCACAGAAGTGGAGGACTTCTTCACTTTATAGGCAATGATGCATCAAGCTGAAGCAGAGCGAAACTAACCAAACCCCTGTGGTCCTCACACAGCCCCGTTCCAGCTGACAGAGTAAAGAAATCCAGCTTACCTGCCGGGGAATGTACTTCCCGTTCTCCCTGAGGATGCGACTTCGAAGGAGTACCTGGCTGAACAGAACCAGACAGATCCAGAGTCAGTAATGTGACTTTTCAGAATCCACCACCATCCAGCACCGGTAATCACACAGCTGCATGTCTGCTGTGTGTCCTGGAGCAGCTTGTTGTCTGACAAACAGACAGAGTCCTCAAGTAAAATATTACCTTTAACTCGCGTTGATCCGGAAATGTGGGAAATATGAATTTTGTCCCAACAGGAGAAATAACATGCAGAAGTAAAACACAGAGTTTGTCAGACCACCTCTCCTTGCAGTTTGTCCCAGAATACCAAATCCACGATGTTTTCATCACTCTGCCTCTGGCCTGCAGAGCATGCGTGTGTCCGTGATGTCATGTGATGGTAACATACGAGCTCTGTCCATGAATGTGTGGTGAGAGGCAACTTTTCAACACTCGCTGAGAGTTCATCATCAGTTTCTTCAGGTTTCATCTTGTGTTAATGAATTTTCTTAATGGGACAATACACCCAGCTCAAATAATCCCATTTAACCAAGATAACAATCTTTCACTATTTCTTTGAAGTGGTTCCACAAAGAACTTTTAGGAGGTTCTTGTCTTTTTCTCCACGTCTCTTGTGTTTGTTCTTCAGATGCTAAATTGTTCTGCAGAGCTCAGCAAACAGCTCGGTAAACTGCTTCCACCTTGTGGTGGCAGTAACATATTACTGGTGCTGGTTTAAGCTGGATGGACGCACATAGAAACAATAGATGCATAAACTATTCTAATTAAATGTCTATTTGCAATTGAAAAGTCATCACTGTCCGACTGCAGGTTTACTTGTGGTTCCCACAGGATCTAAGTAGTAGTAGAACGGGAGGCAAAGCCCTCAGACTGTGGTTCTGCTCCCGGTTTGGCTACATGAAGCAGACTCCCTTTCTAGCTTTCAGACCAGTCTTCAACCCTGGTTCTGGCTCTAAAAGAGGTTTTCCTCTCCACTGTCTCCTCGTGCAGCTCAGGATGGAGGAGTGAATCAAAGAGAAGATCTGATGCAATCCGTTGGTTTCCTTAGCTTGGGAATCATTTTCACGAGCTGGTTTCTATGAACACAGTTACAAACTGGACTGATGTGGATCATATGATGGATTTGCACGACCCAGCTGTTTCCTTGCAGGTGTGAAGAGATGACAGTAACCGCCATGCTGATTTAATTATGATCATCTTCAGTAATTGCACTTATCTGGTTGATAAAAGAACACCAGAGGCTCCATGTGCTTATAACATGCTACTAAATGGAGCATTAAATGTAAGTTTACACAGTTCAATAACCCCTTCAGTTATACCGTAGCCCCCTAGAATATCATGTTAAACAAACACATCATCAATATGCAAATATATGCAGAAATAAACAGATTCAGTCAGAGCACTTATGAGGCAAACAGGGTGGTTGCACTAAAATTCTGCTTCATGTTCTTCATTTATCGTGTTCACAAGAAAATCCTAATGATTCCGTTATTTAATTAGAACATTGATCGGCTCAGCACCACCGGCTCAGAAGTGTCTGCAGAGAATCATTATCATCACCTGAGTAGAGCGTGAGGTCCTCGTGTCTCACCTGTCAGAGACCTGCTCCAGGTCCAGCTTCTTGTCACTGTGGAGCAGCTGAGTGACGTAGTGACGAATGACCCCAACCAAGAAGGTGATGAAGACGATGGGCAGGACTACCCACAGCCGAATGCTGGAGTCCAGCAGGAGCTCAGGACCAGCCATCGCTCTCTGTTCAACCCACATACCCAGAAACACACAGATCCTGATGAAGAAGAAGAGCTAGAATTCCAACATTAGCATACTTACTGTGAGGATGCTAAATCTATCCAAGACCATCATCATCTCACACTAAAACCAATGAGAAGCATTTCTGCACTGACGACCCTTTAATAAAGTGCTTCTCAATCCTGGTCCTGGGGGCCCGTCCTGCATGTTTTAGAGGTTTCAGCCTCGAGCGCACCTAATTTCCGATTAATTGAACTACTCATGAAGGACTTTGTAAGCCTGCTAATGAGCCATACGTTAGAGTCGGTGTGGTAAAGTACGGACACCTCTAAAACATGCAGGGCAGGGGTCCACAAGGACCAGGATCGAGAACCCTTCCTTTAAAGCACCAGTTTGAAGAGAAGCGGTGGATGTAAAAGACTCAGTAAATATAATTAATAATTAATTATTTAAAAAAAAAGAAAAGAAAAAAAAAAAGACATGATTGTCTTTATTAAAAATTATGTTTAATAAAGACAACTGGACTTCTTTTTCTTAAGTTTTGGAGATGTTTCACCTCCCATCAGCCGGAACTTCCTACAGACTAGTTTGATCTAAAGAAGTTTTTCCAAGTGAGACGCCTTCAAGAAAAATTTAAATTCCGGTCTGTATTAAAGCCCTGAGGAGGACCTGGACCTGGATGACTGAAGACCTACGCCAGCGTATCATCTGACATTGTGTTCATGGACCATCGTCATTCTGTTGCTGCTGTTTGTTTGGACGTAGCAAAATTTTAAAATTTATTTAGACTAGTTTTAAAAAAAGAGAAATGTGGTGGTGGATAAATGTTGATGTGGGATTTTAGCCATGACGAGGTAGCAGACAGACTTACTGAAGTCTCAAACAATCCACTTCAAGAAGGCGTTCTCACAGCTCGCAGCTGCCTGAATCTGTCCAGGACTCCGCTTCTGGAAAAAAAGGACTTTTCTTGAGCTTTGTTCAGTCTGAAGTCAATCCATTCTTTTTTCTTTTTAACAGATTTTTTTTTTTAAGTTTTTGCTCACTTTCTAATTCCTTATGCCATTTTCATGACAGCAATAAAATAATTCAGATCAAAATAGTTTCTATTTTCACACTGTGAGCAGTGTTATACTTTCCACTCGATTGTGTTATTTGTTTAATTATAAGAATATCAACTCTAGTATATGTAACATTAACCATTAACAACCTCATAAGCATTTTTATAGGAGCTTGGAAAAGATCAATAAAAAACTTTTTTTTAAAAAGAGGAAAAAGTAATTTATACTCAGCAGAGTGAGTTCCAGTCTACACAACATTAGCATTATTATATTAGTTTTATTCGCTGAATATCTACATGTGCTCCCCTCTGTCTCATTTAACAGAGGACCTGATGGCAGACTGAGACACAGCCGACAACTTAGAGCTAACCAAAACACACCGACCAAGGTTTAAATCATAAACTAAACTACTTGATCTTAACTAATCTGACCTGCTGCTGACCTCTCTCCATTCACCAACCTGCTTAAGCTAGCATTAGCCGCCGTTTAGCTGATAACAAAGTTGGCTAAAGAGGTTAGCCGGCTAATTTAGCTAGTTAACCTGACATCTCTTTAATCAATCCGCAGATTCCAGTTAATATTGCGACTGTTCTTGAACTGTAGCTTGGTGATAATTTTAACATGTGTAAATATTAAAATAAAACATAACTCACCACATTTACAAACTTTGTGAATGAGTGACGCAACGAACACGTTATGCTGCTCAGTAAGGCACTTCCGGTTACACCGGAAACACCAAGCAACAATGGACACTTTCAAAAATGGACACCAGACTTGTTTTAAGTAAATGAATGAATGAATGAAGTATAAAATGAAAAGTATTTTATATGTTATTAAAAAGTAAAAGCTAAATTTGGAGCAAAAAGTGTGTACCATGGCAAAAATAATGTATATGTACGTACAAATTAATAATACATTAAGTATTTTGCGTCATGATTTTTTAAAGATAATAAGGAAACAAACTACAGCAGCCGACCACAATATGACTACATTCTCTGGTAACATTCAAGTCTGTAATTTTAGGTTTTTGTGTTAATTGTCACAAGAGTAAAAATATCCAGGTGACAACATAGTTTAAGTCATGCCATCACTATCGGGCTTCAGTGAGATACTGTGAGATGAGGAGTTTCTGTCATCTTATCATGTCTCAGAGTGATCTCCTTGTACATGTATGACATGCTATTTTAGCATTTTTTTTTGTTTTTTTACTGGAATAATTACATTATATTGTGCTCATTTTGTTTGATCAATAATGGCTTTTGGGGACTGTGAAGAAGAGGCTGATTTAACATCGATAGTAATCCACACTCAGCTGGTATTTTTCTACCAAAACTTCTCAGTTTTCAGTCAAATAAATGTAACTGCCTCTCAACAAAGGGAATATAGTTAATCCATAATGTTGTATTACAGGAGTGTGTGAGTGAGTGTGCAACCCACCAAACAAAAACCCAAAAGAAACATCGTTCCATCCACATGAACAGATTTTTATATTTTTAGAGCAATAAATATTTCCACTTTTCCATATCTCTGCCATTTCAAAAACAAAGTACAAGTAATATATATTTATATACACAGCTAAAATTTTCAATACATAATTTTTAAAATAATGTCTCTGTTCACACATATTTGACACTTTACTCATACAATTTTACAAGGACTATTGCAGTCTGTCTTTGCTCTACATTATAAACAAGAAATGTTTTCTCCATGATGCGTTCCATTGTGTAATTTAGAAACAAACAACTCAGACCTACGTCCCATTCTCTGAACTCGTGGAGAAACACAACACAGACTGTGTTTACACTGGAACAGAAGAGTCTGATATTTTTCACTCTTGTTGAACCAGGTCTAAGGAATTTATTAGTATTTTAGAAAAAAGTTTCCCTGTTTTGCCTGCAGCAGTCAGACCAGATCTGTTCCTGTTGGCGTTGAAAAAAATCAGACCTTGCATTCTCGATGCAAAACAGCCACAAACTAGCTGCGGCCAAGCAAAGTGAGTACTCCCATGGTGGATTTTCACTAAACAGCTGTTATGTACATTCATGTTTATAATACAGTTTCTTCAGTGCAGATACTGTAATAAATACCACATGCAAACCGATAATGGAGAGCAGACCCAGGCAGGAAAGCAAAAGGAATTAAAGTTTGAATTAAGCATTTAAAGGACCATACCTGTGTTTTTGCATGTTCTGACATTTAAGATTGATTTTCAGCCGCTGCTTTTAGTTTATTTTCTCTTAAAATGCACTTGCAGAGCCTTGAATGAAACATAAATTCAGAATAAAAATATTACATTAGAGAATGGGAAGTGTTGCACTGATTAGCTGTTAGCAAACAAGACAGATTTAACTAAAAAACAGATAAATAAAGAAAAAATTAAAAAGGAGAGTTAAATTTAGGTATATGAAAAAGGATAGTCTGGTTATTCTGCAGAAAATGGTTTTCCTGACTTTGTAAAGGCTGAAAAAACTAAAGACAGAGGTTATATGACTTAGCAGGAAGCCAGCGTTGTGGATGAATGTGTGTTTGTTCCTCCTGTAATGAACATTATAATATTACAAGTCATGGACCATAATGGTGCAAATAATATGAACAAACCCCCCCAAAAACAATTAGTTCCAGCACTGCTGGTGTTTGGATTAACTACAGTGGACTGTCAAGGATGATTGATCGAGACAAGTGGTTTCCCAACCTATTTTCCTTGGGGACCCCCTTCATGCAAATACTAAATAGCCATGGACCCCCTGAGTCCATGCTTGGTTTTAAGCTTTTAAAAGTGAGATCTCACCATGAGTTCTGGCTGAGTCCTGTCCTGCGAGAAAGCCAAAGTTAAATTAACAACATTTAGTCTTACTTTTTTTTCTTAAGATAGGGACAATGTGTGGACATTATTCATAATAGCTCTGAATTTTCAAAGCCTCGGGGACCCCCTGTGCTCTTTGGGGTACACCCTTGGAGGTCCTGGACCCCAGGTTGGTAACCACTGATCTAGAGGATGTTTCAAGTTCTCTGCAAGTGAAACTGAAACCAAAGCCTGGTTGAAGTAAAAACTGAACATTTGCCTGAATTTATCATTCATGAGCAACATGCAAAAACATGGGTGTTGAACTTTGGTGAGGACGTCCCTGATTCCTCTTGGGCATGCACTGAAACTAACAGGATTGTTTTGCAATCGTTATGAGGGCGATTTGATCCAGTGCTCCTCAAAAACCTTTGTAATATTTCAGTTGATTGGTCTGGATTGGTGGTGGCTTCTGTAAGGCCTGTTCAAAGAGGCAAAGTGTTTCTGCAGGTGATTGTAAATGCATGGTGCAGATCCATCCATGTGTGTGCAGGTGTGTGTGTTTGAGCATGCATGAAAGTAATTATCACAGTCTGTTTTAGTATTAGAACCAGCTATGTGTTAGTCACATAAAACTGTTGGTTTTGTTGTGAACAATAAAAAATTAAATAAGATTTGACGTCCATAAGATGCCCAAATCAGAAAAAAGGAAAAAAATTCCACGTCAAGCACAGAACAAAATCAAAAATGCTAAAAATACAAAACAGCCCAAGGAGTACGTTATGTTAGTAGAAGCTTGTCACACAACAATATTGATAATTATATCAGTAGCTCACGCTAAAAAGTCAAAGGGGTTCTTCAAATTGAAAACAACAGGAGACCCAGGAAGGATCCCTGAGAAGTATTATTATTATTATTTCGTTTTCTGGCGAGGAGTCCTAAAATGCTCAAACAGCCTGAAGAACCCTGATGAACTTTTGGTTCCTAGAGCATAAATTTAGTTAATTTAAGCAATTCTGAACCTCAGGTACAGATCAATACAGTTGGCCCCATTGAAAACAGAACACACTGTACAGTTAATATCTACAGTTGGTGCATTCAGGTAATCACAGGGAAACTAAAAATGTGTTGGTAACAGTTGCATTCAGAACATCAGAGTAATTTGCCAACATCCAACGGTTAAAAGCTGGTAATTATTTGTATGAAGCTGATTAGAACAGCCTCATCGGCTGGAGAGTAGCCAGCACTGAGAGTTCGGTTTGAGTGGAAAAATGCAAACTTGTTGGTAAGGTAGTTCAGGTGGTGGAAGAACTTTCTTTGAGCCATCGTGGGCTACCTTCCCAAATATGCTGCAATCTCAGTTAAATAGAAAAGAAGAGGGACAGAATACAGGAAAAACTCTGTTAATGACACGCTAGGTTTGATTGCCAAGTGCAAAAAAAAAAATAAAAATAAAAAAATGTAAAAATGAGTTGTCTCAAGAGTATTTCACTCGGTGCTGTGTAACACAATTTATATTCCAGTTCTGTGAGGTGTGAGCATGTCCTTCCAGGCGAAATTAGGTCCAAGTTTCAGGTTCCTTTGAGTCTTTGTTGGATGAAGAGGGTGATGACGGGCTCGTATATTCACCCACATTTTTAAAAGATGCATTAAATGACTTCCTGTTTGCAGTTTTGAATGGACACAATCAGTAAAGAAGTTATTGATTTAGATGTTGCACTGTCTTCATATTCCAAGGTGGTCTTTGTAGAATATTACTTCTCATGATAATCATATATTTTACCATCTTTGTGTCTGAAGGCACCTTATTCTCCATTTTGAAACATCTCGCTGCAAATCAAACTTAATTCACCTTCAAGTGCAGCAGAGACACAAATGCAGTTCGGACTGGGTGGGAAATTAATAACTTCTTAAGAATGGTTAGATTTCCTTTATTAGAAAAGCACCGGTTAGGTTCCCCAGGGCTTTTTAAACTTGATGTGGAGACAAAACCTCAACCTGTATTTAGAGAAATAAAATAATTCTCTTGCTTTGATTTAATTAAATATATTTTATAGCGTTAAATGCTGTAAAGGCTTTTTTTGTGTAGAAATGTAAAATTTAGCACCGAAAGTCAGTAACTGATTGTTTGGTGGATTATTTCTTTGTTGTAATGATGCTTCTTGTAAATAAATCTTATAGCACTATTTAGTTCTCCTTTAAATGGAGCCACGTTTGTGAGGAAAATGCAATCTGGGTTGAGCAGCAGAGTTGAAAATGTGCACTGTCCCGATAAAAAGCTGCCAGATCTTCTCTGCCAATGCCAGACAGATGATTCTGCTGTTGACTCTTGCTTGGTTCCTAAGAGTTTAAATTGAAGGCAACTATCTTTACGTCCTCTCATCCAAAGCCTTCTTCAGTTCTAATCTCACTGGTAAGGACTGGCTGTTCACATCATTAAAGGGTTATTAAAGTCATATGTGTGTTATTGACTTACCCTTTGGCCTGTTTACACCACAACGCTTCCATGCAAACCCCCATATTTTTCCTTTTGGATCTTTGAAGAAGAACAGGATTGACACAACAAATAGGACCGGAAATGTCAGACTTGCAGTGGGCGGTGAAACTTTGCAACACCGCTTGTATAGAGGTGAATTAGTATCTAGCACATGTAAGCTATGTGCCTTTGCTGGTACCACAAATGTAGCACAAAAGAGCAGGTTTTGCTTCAAGAGACCAAATAACTTTAAAAGATTCAGCAGCTCAAACATGGAGGTTTGCTATTGTTTTTGTGGTTGTGCTGTTCCCGGGTGTAAACGGGGTCCGAATGTGCAAATGCAAGATGACATGACAGATGTCATCGTCCGCAGAAGATGCTTCACGTTTACATGGACGGGATTCACCTGGCATTTCAAGGAAACATCACTTTGAAGGCCGTTTTCAAACCTTTACGGTTTTGTCCACCCGAGATGAAAGGCCAAAACGTAACACAACTTTTGCGCCTTACTGTCTTTCTCTGTGTCGTCATGTAAATGGGGCCTTCAACTCCTTACTAGTTAGTTAACTGGATTGGATTGTCAGCACCCGGGGTCCCTAAAGCTCAAAACACGAGTCCACAGCAGAATAAGCTGTCTGGCATTGACAGAGATTTGGAAAGTTTATCATGGGCACCACTCACACACTCAACTCTGCTGCTCCTCCCACAAATACATTTTCCTCACAAACGAGGCTCTAGACTTTCCAAATCTGTTAGATTTATGGCCTTGAAGCATTGTTACGATAAAGAAATTCACTGACTATTTTTGCTGAAGTGGTTAACAGTTACAGACTGTCTGGAAGGTGGTTGTTGATAAATCTCTTTAGAAAATCCCTCCTCTCCTAACGCCAACGCTGTACCACATCCTGTTCTGCTCGTAATCTGCCCTTTAAATGGAGTCGGTGCTGAATATTTCTACAATAGTTTCTTATTATACCAAAAATTCAATGTTGGTCCTCAGTTGTAAGTTGCTTTGGATAAAAGCTTCTGCTAAATGACTCAAAAATGTTTTAAATCCAAAAACTTTGTGAATTTATTCCTCTTTTTATGGAAAAGAAAACTGAGCAAACATGTACAAGATATATAAAAAAGAATTTATTTATTTAACGTTGAATAAATAAAAGAATAAAAAACAACCTTAAAACTTTGGCAGTTCTTGAAAAGGGGTCCCTGATTGATTGCTTCTCCTAATTTCATTTCATTTGGTCACAATTTGAACTTTGTAAACATTATATTCTTTTATTTTGTCTAATTTCCCACCCAGTTCTGTTTACATACCTGTTAACTTATTAGTTCTATTTTTTTTTAAGTAACCTGAATTAAAAATGAGTTTAGTTCTTGCAGCTCCATGTCTTTATCTGCGGTTGACAAGTCAGTCAAACTAAAGATTTTACTTCCCTGTTTGGCACCTTTCAGCTTAACATAGAAGGTCACGTACGATATGGACCATAAATATAGAGGAAAGTTATCATTATTATTTCTGACAAATTTAGGCTTAAACTTTCATATATACTGGGACACTTGTTAAAGGGGGGAGAGCATTCACAGTCTTAGTACAAATAAAGCCCAAATTTACAGGAATAAATAAGTCCCAATCCAAAACAACAGTATAGCGCCCCCTGCTGAAACCCTGTAATCCACAAACACTAAAGGCTTTTAGTTGTTTTTGCAAAAACACAAAGGTAAAAGACACCTGTAGTTTATGTTTTGATGGCTTATTTAAAGGTGTTATAAAGTTTATTTTCCACACAAAGTAAAGTTCAGTAAACTTCTCTTCTGGTGGCTAAAATAACTCTGGATTGGGGCTTTACACCACAACGAATCCCTCCCCCTGCATAAAGGATTTTAACCATAGACACACTGATAATCGTTAGCTATTGCACAGGTCATGCATACCTGTCTAAGACACAGAAACTGCACCATATTAATGCTAACCACATCTCCTTCTGCCTCATGGCTTGTAAATATGTCAATAACCGAAACAGTGGTACAAGTGCTTCTTTTTTTCCGACAAGGTGCTATAAGACGACTGTGATTTTTGGAAATATACTTGCGGGACTCTTGCTGCTCTCAGGCCTCTGCAAAACCTGAACTTTCCCTTTTAACTAACCCTGTTCATCACGTTAGCATCAAGCGCTAACCCTTGTGTTATATTCTCAGGCACTGTTCCCTTCACGTCTGGTCCCTGAACCATTTGTCGTCTACAGCAACATAAAAATTCGTACTCACAACATGGCACGAACACTTTGTCTGTCAGCAAAGAACTACAAACATGTCCTCTGGAGTCCTAGCTCAGCTTGAAAGGGCACTATGAAGGGAAGATGAGGACATTTTTAAGACAACTGGACTGTATGGAAGTTTTCCTTTGTCGTCATGTGACTGGAAATGCCGTAACTGCAGCTCTAGTTTCTCAGTTGGTGGGTTTTCCCGGAGGATTTTCCCTGCAGGGAACAAGTTGGCCAATGAACAGCTTGGTATATGAGAGTCTTTCTACTTGTGAGGAAAGTGGATGTGAAAATAACACAGGCTGAGTAGTTTCCTCTTTCCTGCTCTCAGGGCTCTCCTCCTCCTCACCAGGCGGCCATTTTGATACACCTGCATTTGTCCTCCCCCTCTTCTCCTCCTTCCTCTCACTACCGCCCCTTGGCGGCTCACAGCAGGGTAACGCACAATTGTTCGGGTCTTCCTTACACGACCGTGCTGATCCGACTGACGGGCTTCGATTTGGGGCCGCCGCCTTGTCCCACCCCTGGCGGGTGCGGGGAGAGCGGAGCGGTCGATGGGGGAGGTAAGGGTGAGTGTGGAGGGGGAGGCGGGATGGAGGAAAGGGGTGGGTACTGAGGCGCATAGGGTTGTGGAGGAGTCTGGGTGACGAGTCGTGCTGATGGAGTCTGGGGCAGTGGGGTGGAGAAGATGAAGTGCGTTGAGGGAGAGGCTGAGGGGGAGGGGCTGAGCGGGGAGTGTGTGTGCACGGCGTGGTTGTGAGAGTGTGTGTGAGCGTGGGGGTGGGGCTGGGAGTGAGAGATGGTCAGCGGGAGCTTGGCGCTTCCAGCTGGCCTCCCTACCATGGGGTGTGAGTGGTAAAGTCCGTGTGGGGTAGTAGGGGTGATGGGGGAGCGCGGGGACAGTGGCGGGGGCGTGATGAAGCCCGAGGCCATGTTGTAGCGTGGGTGTTGGGCGGCCCCATGTTGCAGCCTCTGATGCTGCTGGGTAAGAGAGGGAGCGCAGCCGGATGGTGCTTGCCGCCGGGGGACGGAGAACCTGTGCGACAGGACGTGGTGCTGTGGGACGCTCTGCATATGGTAGCGGTGATGGTGATGGTACGGTGGGGGTGGGGTTTGCTGCTGCTGGTGCCCAGTAACACTGACTCCGCCTCCTCCACTGTTGCCGTGGCAATACTGGGCGTGCAAAGCCTGGAGCTTGGATGCTCCCCCTCCTGGACCCCCTCCCACTCCTCCCGGGTCCGACTGACCGAGGTTGGGCGATGGGGAGGGGCATGGGGAAGGGGAGGATGGGTGGTGGATGGGAGGTGCGGGGGCGGGGTAGTGGGGGGGTGATGATATCATCAGGGGACTCGGTGGACCCTGAGGAGGTGGTGACGTCATCGTCAGGGGACCAGGAACTTTGCCTCTGCGACTGGCTAAGAAATTCCCCATCCGACCGCCTCCCGTCTGGACGCCGCCACTCACCATCCCTCCTCCGGCCCCAGCCCCTACCCCGCTCGCGAGAGGGGAAGTAGTGACCCCTCCCTGGTTGTGACAGAGCCCCGGCCCACCCCCCACCCCTGTACCGGGGCTCTGAGTAGGGCGGTGTGGCCGGTATGCTGCTGGAGATGAAGGGACCATCATGGGGCTGTAAGACAGACCTCCTGCAGGCAGAGGGCGCTGCTGATGAGGCCGAGGGCTGCTAATAATAGAACCCTGAGAAGAGGGAGAAGAGGCGGGAAAAGAGAAGGAGTGCGTACACAGAAAGGACAGAATGAAGGAAAGAAGAAAGATAACTTAATAAAGACTCAGGAAATATCTACAATGTTTTAAAAGACATGAACCTCTGGTTTCAGTTCATTTCTTTATCAACCATAATAAGAGACAATGCTTCAATTTACCATAACAAAGCTGTCTGCAATAGAGCCGTGAATGCTTTAAGATGCTTTATGTTGGTCACAGAATCTAACTTTAAAAGGATAAAAAATATGAAATATGTAGAATTTTCCGGTGACACTGTGAGGTTGGAAGACTGTGGTTTCAGACATGACTCAATTGTTAATGAACAGAATCCTGTAAAAGTCATGGAAAAACAAAGGCTGTGTCCGAATGTGCACCCCACTCCTACATAGTGCCCTATATAGGGGCCAAAAATGTTACCCACAATGCATCTTGAAAAGTAATGAGCATCGATGATCACTAGCCAGGTTAATATAGACCACAATGCATTGCGGGTAGAAGCGTAAGGAGGCAAAAAAATTTGTTTTATTGAATAGATATGCAACAAAGAATAAAATACAACATAAGGAAAAAAAATAAAAATTTGTACACACAACTTTGGATTCGATTTGGAATGGCATATTGACTCGCATTGACGTTGCCGTGGTGACGGCTGGTAGTCACGTGGTCTGTGGCAAGGAAGAAATAGGCAGCTTTGTGTCCGAATCGCCAAGAAAATGAGTCATTATGTAGTGTGCTATATAGTGCAGGCCTATGTAGTGAACAAGGGGTTAGGGTGTAGGGTGGACACAGCCAAAACTCCAACTCCACTTTATTTATTTAGCACTTTTAAAACAACACGGTTGACTAGTGCTTCACACCAAAATGAAACAATAAAATAATAAAAAGAGAATATAAAAACATATAAAGTCCCATTCGCCTGTTTAATCTGAATTTACTCAAAAGTAGGACACTAGGCTAAACAAGAGCAAAGAAAAATCCCATTGCTTGTAATTAGTTTTAGACAGAAATTTCATGGACAGTTTTGTCCATCTTCTGTGTCGGTAGCGCGTGTGATTTGATCAGTTTTCATGGAGCTTAGCTATCCTAACATGCATGTCTTTGGGTTGTGGTAGGAAGCCGGAGAACATGGAGAACCCACACACACTGTTTATGTGTGCTTTCTTTACCTGCAGTGACCATGTTGAGGACTCTTTCCTTTGAACAGTTCCTTTCTAATTGAATCCTCCTGAATCTTTCGGTTGATTCAACACTTAAAATCCCCCCCTTCACAAAAACAAAACAAAAACAGCATGCATCCCAGTGGAGAAAAACTATGGAAAAGCCAAAAGTGACCTAATATGAAAAGGCCAAAGTGAGTCAAGTCAGGCCAGACTAATTTCCTGGTACCAGTGTAAACCTGTGATAACATGAGGTTGGTTTTTACAAATTAAACAAATATTTTTTTAAAATAAAACGTGATCTGTGAAAGCCAAAGAGCAGAAGCTTAAGCTGTGACTCATCTCTGCAGTCTGAGCGGTGCTTCTAGGAACTATTCCACTGATATGAGGCAGCCACAGAAAAGGTCAATCCCTTAAGAGTCTTACACCCAAATTTCCACGCCTCGTCCATGATGAAGAAACAAAAAAACAAAAAACAAACCATTGGCTAAAACGGCCACGAATAGCTCTGGAGGCCACAAGGCACCGGAGTGGGACAATTCACACCGCAAATGTTTCAGATGTGAACTGACCCAGCACAGAGGTCAGAACAAAACCGCCGCACAACTGGACCCTGTGGAAATTGGCCATTAGACTAGATCCTGGAACATCTTAGAGAAACTGGTTGGGTGATTACTGTGCTCTAACAGAAGTGTGGATGGAGCCAAAGACTCAAGAATAAAGCTGTCAAGTGAATCTGACCTTCCAAACCAAATCACTTTACTCTTTTTAAAAATTTTAAAAGTTTGACTTCAGTCATATTTTATGGTCACTTAGACAATTAAGTAAAGTCTGATTTAATAGATAAAAAGAAGAAACAGAAAAAAATCCACTTCCAAGGGTTAACATTTAATACAGACACACTTGATTACAAAAAGTTCTCATCCACTGTATCAACTGCAGACGGGTCTAAAATATGAGTCAACAGTTAAAAACTCTAAGTAGTGCTGAGTTAGCGTCGACATGAATTAAAACCAGATTGGAATTTTTACACATCCTATTAAAGGCAGTAGTATAATGTAAATTCACAGGAAATGGAGGCAAATGATGGCATTTTTGGCTTTCCACATTTTTAGCTCATTTTCAGAATTCAAAATTCATTCAGCTTTTATGACATCATGTACATGCATTTGAGGAAGTGAAACATGCAGCAGCAGCATGCGGGAGGTCATGCAGGCTTTAGCCCCGCCCCTACCAAACTTACTTCAATAGTACTGTCCAATGACCCAACACTGTTCCTACGGCCTCGCTTTCCTGTTACCCAATCAGAATAAGGGTGTTAATATTAATTCGTTTCAAAACAATACCTGACCAAATAAACCCACAAACTGTGGTATTTTCATTTGTGTTAAATAAACAGGTTAAGCTAGGCTAAATGCTTTTGAATACATCCAGTTTTCATGCTAAGCTAAGCTAACCATGTCTAACTTCAGCTTTATGTCACGTTTCTTTCTAACACTGCAACAGTTTTATTTCTTTTAATTAAAAAAACAAAAAGCTTTAGTAAAGAAATATAATTAATGACACCTGCAAAGGTATTGTAATTAAATAATATTTTTACATATTAAATGTCTATTGTAATATACAGTATATTACATCTAATTATTATCTTGATGGATATACTTGACAGCATCAATTTAGTTTTTACCATCAGATAATGAAGAATTATGCAATAATTAATATCAAACTAACAATTTCCTGCAAAGTTCTGCAAACGTTTGTGTTTAGCTGAGACCAGGTTACTTGATAAACAATGAATAGTACAGTATTTAATACTGTTATCCCACATGGCTAGCATGGTGACTTCTTTCATTGATTGGAATTCAGTAAATTCCTCATATTGATCATTTAATCTGCCTTAGTGGATTAATTCCCATTGGTATAAAGAGCAGCTTGCAAAGCAATCATGAGTTTTATGATGTTGTTCCAGCTGCTGTTCAGCAGGTGGAGACATGTCACCAGAACATTACATCTCATTACTTCACCATCAAAGGTTTCATGGCTGTTTTATCTGTTGCGTAACTGCGACAATTGCAGGTTTATGCTACTTAATAAGCCATAAAACTGTCAGTGGTGAGCAAAGCTGGAACAATTATTGCTGTAAAGTGTGAAACTAGCATCATACTTCCTGCCCCGCCCTCACCTGTCTCTGAGAGGTCTCTGAGAGAGGAGCTGAGTGCAGTACGTTTGAGTCCATCCACTGAGGCGTATGTGTCGTCCAGGCTCGGCCTACCCAGGGTGCCGTTCACCACCTCGCTCTTCACAGGCCCTCCCCCGGAGCTGGCTCCGCCCCCTGGTGTCCCCATTCCACCATGTCCTGCCAGCATGCCAGGACGCATCACACCTTTCTGCTTCTCGAGCTCAGCTGGAGGGGGAGATGGAGGGATAATGAGAGAAAATTGAGCCTGACCTTAATGCAGGGCCCATTTGATTATCTTTTTTTGAGATTTTCTATTTTCTGTTCTCTCTTTCTCTTTTATTCTGTCTTATGTGCATATAAATTATGGACCTGTGTCTGTTTATTAAAACTGAACTGAATTGAAAATTTTTTTTTAAAAAGAAGATAAAATTATGCTGTTTGCAGTGATGACTAACCTGCCTTGCGTTGGGTATGAGAGTGTGTGTGTGTGTGTGTTTGTGTGTGAGAGAGAAAGATAGATGTGGATTTTTAACTGCTGTTTTATCTTTTTGTTTATGTACAAACATTGTTTTATTGTGCATTTTATTCTGTAAAGCACTTTGTGCTACCTTTGTATGAAAAGTGCTTTATAAAGTAAAGTCTTGAAAATACTGTACTTTTATCACAGTTGGAGTTCATTATAATGCAGGTAATGTGCAATTGTATTCTGAAAGCTATCAGAAACGGTGACCTTTGTCACCCTTTTAGTCTGGACTCTTCTAACACAATGTGACCCTAACAGTCAGGATCACAGACGTCACCGTTTCTGATGATCAGAATGTGTCACTTTACCGTTCCTGCATTAAAATAAATTGTCTTCTAAGACATACATGCAGAGAAATGTACACACCCTGTAGTCACGGATTCTGATGGGTCACTGATTTAAGTGAAACACCGGTCGGGTCATGGCTTTGTAATTGTGTTTCCTGAACTTGTAAAAGTGTTTCGCGTCAATGTGAAGTTGCTTTGTTGTTGGTAAAAGTGTTTCAGCAATGAATAAAAGAGGAGTTTTTTGCAGTTGCACATGTAAGTTTGTACAAATTTTATATACAAAAATATAGAGATACATTTACTGTAACTGCCAAATTTGTCTCAGCGATAAACAGAAAAATGAAGTGAAACAGCTGCGTTTTAATGTAAAAGATATATTGTATTAATATAGGATAATGTTTTTTATATAAATATTTTAATAGAATAGCTAAAAAAATAAAATAAATAAAAATAGAAATAAGATTAAAAATAAAGATTGCCAGACGAAACCATAATAGAACTCAACCTGTTGTCCTCCTGTTTGGAGGAGAAAGAATGCTGAGGTGCATCCAAAGAACACCATACCTACTGTAAAGCATGGGGGTGGAAACATCATGCTTTGGGGCTGTTTTTCTACAAAGGGACCAGAGCGATCCGTGTAAAGGAAAGAATTAATGGGGCCATGTATTGTAAGATTTTAAGTAAAAACCTCCTTCCATCAGCATGGGCAGTAAAGGTGAAACTTGGCTGGGTCTTTCACCATGACAATGATCCCAAACACATCGCCTGGGCAATGAAGGAGTGGCATTTTAAGATCCTGAAGTGGCCTAGCCAGTCTCCAGATCTCAACCCCATAGAAAATCTTTGGAGGGAGATGAAAGTCCGGGTTGCCCAGCAACAGCCCCAAAACATCACTGCTCTAGAGGAGATCTGCATGTAGGAACGGGTCAGAATACCAGCAGCAGTGTGTGAAAACCTGGTGAAGACTCACAGAAAATGTTGGTCATTGCCAACAAAGGGTATATAACAAAGAATTGAGATGAATTTTTGTTATTGACCAAATACTTATTTTCCACCATAATTTGCAAATAAATTCTATAAAAATCAGACTATGTGATTTTCTGGATTTTTTTCTCATTTGGTCTCTCGTAGTTGAGGTATGCATATGATAAAAATTACCTCTCATCTTTTTAAGTGGGAGAACTTGCACAATTGGTGGCTAAATACTTTTTTGTCCCACTGTCGGTTCCTAGTAGGGGTCCATATATAGTGATTTGTGTTTCTCTTTGTAAACATTTATACGGAGGGCTAACAGGCAGGCAGGGGGATTTCTCTACAATTGGCCCAGATACCTCACAGATGCTACAGATCTATTTTAAAATTAGACCTGTTTTTATTATGAATCAATCTGGCGTCTCTTTTACCTCCATCTATTTTTTTGTCTCAACATCCCCTTCAAGTATTCAACATCGTAATACTTGTATGTGTGTTGTATTCAGATATAAAAATGTGGTAAATGTGCTCCCATCTCAGCTGTTTTTAAACATGCTACAGACATTTTGTTAGAAATAAGGATTCTGAAGAAACAACACAATCTCTCTTTACTCTCTGTACTATTTTTAACCAAACACGTCTCAAGTAGACACATTTTACTCAACATTTACTGAAACTGTGCTTTTCTACCAAGGAATTACCCATGTTACGGCTGCAGCTTCCGCTACAGCTGCTGCATCATCTCCTGAGAAGTGACAGGAACACTTACACTCCACTCGGTACTTTTCCATCTCCTGGACCTCCGCGATGCTCTCTCGGAGGTCTGAAGTGAAGCGCGCTCTGTCCTGCTGGCTCGGAGCCGTGAAGACAATCAGTACCTTCCTTTCTCCTCCAGGGTTGGCAGACGTCAGCCTGATACCGTGAGGGTAGTCTGAGTGACACACAAACACATTTAACGTCTGCATTTCCGACCCAAGGTAAGTCAGAAAAAACCATCAGCCAAAAATGAACGTCTGCAAACCTCAGTGATTGATATTAAGCATCAAACAATCATTATTTTCATTAATCCTATTTTCACTTTGATGCCAAGCTGCAGTGCTGGTCTTTCGAGGGTTTACATTTGCTTCTCTTTCGTTTAATAGTTTTACACACACATTGTCTTATTTTGGCCAGAAAAACAAACTCAGGTCCCATGAATCATCAAATCCTCCCAGAGTCATATTATTTTCCACATGAATACCAAATATTCCATTCATGTTCCCATTCGGCTACAATGTTTACAAATTTTTACTGCTTACACTTTACTACTCTTAATGTGAATTTAAACATACTAACTAGGTTTGTTAACTGGAGCTTCCACTAGGGGGCGCATTAGAGAACTTGCAGAATTTGTGGGATGTAAACAAAACAATAAGAAAAGTTAGTATTGGGTAATCTTAGGATCTGAGCAGAAGAGATTACTTCAGTGGGATTGCAGATGGTAAGTAAGGCCCCAAAACAAAGCACACCGTATGTAGGATATTAATCAAGGAATTACTCAGGTGTGCTACTTATTTTTATTCTAAGTTCATATATTTACAAATAGTGTGTTATGAGTTATTGTGTAACAGTGGGACTCTGTGAGATTACCCAGTGTTTCTGGTGAAGAACAATGTATGGGATAATAAATCTTTGGGTTTTAGTTTTTTATTGTATTCTCGGGCCTGGGACTTGTGCGGGGGTGTTTATATCTCTCGCTTGACAGAAAATGGGAGTTCAGCGCCGAGTGAGAGGCTGATACCAGATGATCCTTGGAATTTACTCCAGCAAGCATGACTCAGCAGAAAACTCTGTATCTCTCCTCTATTTAAGGGTGCAGTGAAAAGTTAGAAGTCAGTTCTGGACTCTTAGTTTGTAGGAAAGGAGTACCCACTCGATTCGGGTGTGTGGAAATCAGTACCCACTTGACTAGGGTGTGTGGGAAATTAGTACGTATTATTATTGTTGGAAAGTAATACTTTTTAGGGGTTTTCATTCTTCACGCAACAATGACGAACGAGTATGTCTCACTCATTTTGCCAGTGCAGAAATTAATGATGACAAATTTCATTGATGTTTTCAAATGTCTGCGAAAAATGTTCTCAGAACTGAGAGAAAAGGTTTCTCAGTTATATCTCACCACGTGATGATTTCTCACCAGCTACTGACAAGCATATTTGTGATTGTGCAGCAACATCATAAAGATGCGGGTAATTTAAATAAAATATATTCTCGAAATTAAATTCATTTTACCAAACTCAACAGACATACTAGCAGCTGTCAGAAGCTGCTCTTTGAGACAGCTATGAAATTAAATAAACTTTATTTATACCAGATAGAAATTGCACTGGTAAACAGCATGATAATGTTAGCTTAATGGTAACATTAGCATGCTAACAAACTGGAGAAGCATATTTTGGAAGTAATTAATGTTTTTACTCTTTATGACTTTTCCTGTTTTGGTAAACAAACAAATTTTAACTCCGAACCCAAAACTGGTGATTTTATACAAATAATTTTAACCTTTTTTTTTTTTTTTTATATAATTCTTTTGAGCTTATGTGAATAAAAAAAAAGAGTAAAAAAATGCTAAATCTAAACTCAAATGCAAAAATACCAGAACCAGTAAGACACATTTTCCATCCTAATATTCCCAGATTCCTGACTGAATTTGGAAAACAGGCTTTTAGTGTTGCTGTTTGTGCAGCATGGAGTTCATTACAACCTGAAATGAAAATGTCTGTACTCCTTTCGTTTAGCTTGCCAGCTTACATTGAAATGGAGGATCATCTATACTCTTTGCACGTGAGACGGAGGAAAAAAATAGCCAAGAAAAGAAAAAGAAATAATAACCGGGAGAAAATAAGAGTGTACATGGGTGGAACATTTACCAGATGGAGGCAGCTGATGAGGAGAGGGACTTCAAAGCTACCGCGGAGGTTGCAGCTTTCTGCTGAATAGCTGAGTTAATGCAATCTAACAGTGAAGTTTATTCTGGCGTTATGTTAGAAACAGGGCAGGTGGTCCAGCAACT
>JBAMHW010000015.1:29916206-29929962 GCA_037177495.1 Rhadinocentrus ornatus | reverse complement strand
TTTTACTTGGTCTGAGGAAATATTCTAATATTTTGAGATGGGATTTTTGAGTTTTCTTAAGCTATAGGCCATAATAATATTAATGAAAATTTAAAAGATGACTATTAGTGTAAGTCAACTAAATTTGCAATGTTTGCTGGTTTTTCACGGTGAGGAAGAGGAAGCTGTGGATTTACTGGTCTATCCATCTTCCTAATGTATGGTCCTGAGCTATAAGATATTATAAATAGAACAAGACCCCAACCTGGGGGCACAGGGGGTCTCTGAGGCTTTGAACATTAAAGCCATTGTGATCAATGTCCACAAATTTTCCCTATTTTAATTAATAAAAGTAGGGGTGTATGTTCATTTAACATTGGCTGTATCAAAGGACAGGACTCAACCAGAATACATGATTTATGGTGAGAATCTCACATTTGAAAGCCTAAAACCAGCATGGTTTCAGCACAGGGTGGAGCAGGGGGTCCATGGCATTTGAGTATATGCATGAAGAGGGTCCTCGATAATAATAATAATAAGCTTCCATCAAAAAGTGTCTGAGCTCATCATTCAACCATAAGGCCATCAGGCCCATCTGAAAGTCTAACTTTGTATTTTCACATTGAGCATTTCTGCTATCGTTGGATTCTTTAGATGTCTTTTCTAGCCGAGTAAACTTGAAGGGTAGCCACCCTCTGATTTCCTTCACTGCATAACAAGTATTACATTCCCCTTGTCCACTGCCAAGTCATAACTGCTTGCTCAGAGAAGTCGTCTCTGATGTGTTTTTCCTTTGCTTAGACGCTGGCAATCAAAAGAGACGAAGCAGATGCAAATGGGTCCTAACATTAGTTTGGTGTATAAGAGGAGTGCAGTCATTACTGAGGGCAGCAAGAGAAAAAAAGCTGATTCAGACACCTGCTTAGTGGACGAAGATGTGGTCCAAGAGAAGACCCAGAGATTATGTCCCCTGGCTACTTTGGGAACAGTTTGAGAATACCTCGCCATTCTCTTGTGTTACATAGTAACCTCCAACTAAAATTTGAGGTTGGTAAAAAGAGCACCTTTAACGATGTGTAAGTAGTTAGAAGCAGTGGCGCTGATAGAAAGTCCACGTGGGGAGCGTTAAAGACACCAGTACTGTCCAGGGAAGGACAGACATTTGTCCTCAGCTTTGTCTAAAGAACAGCAGTAAGTCATCAGAAATGTGAAGGGAGGGCATTTTTGAGGCCATATTGTCTCAGAGATGTAAACCAGCAACCTCCCTGCTCCTCTGCCCTGTAGGCTTGAAGCGTTCTACATTAGCAGACAACAGGGACTCTGAGAAATGTGTGTTAATGAGACACAGCCCACCCAGGCCTCGGTTTACCAGAGAGAGAGAGAGTGTGTGTAAATGTTTGTGTTTCTGTATTGATGAGCTGGTGTGTGTGCCACCAAATGGCACCAAAACCCTGAGGCATCGATCTGCTACCCACAACAACGACATGAGAGTCATCCCACCACTCCCCCCTGTGTTTTCCCTCGTTCTTCCTGCCGATGGCCTTTTGTTTTTCTTTTTTATTGTTCCTCTCTTTCTTATGAAAAAAGAGGTTCGTGATTTTTCTTACTCCGGCCCTCGTGTCCTCATATTTTTCCTCCCAGCAGCCAGGCTTTCTTGTAACAGTTTAAAGTGGTTGTGATCAACAGTTCTCCAGCTTTCTGAAGGTTGTTTAAAGTTTTTCTTTGGACCTTGTCGATTTTTCTAGTCCAGTCCTTGTACCTGTCCATGTTTAGAAGAATGTGTTTTGTTAACTCTGAGCAATGAATCTTTCAAGCAGAAAAAAGGCCTCTAACTCAAGATATAAACCAGTGTCTTGTGGACACATGGACAACTTAGCAAAAAAGCGACTTTATAAAGTCAGAAACTGGAATCTTAACTTGGCTGATTGATCTGATCTACATGAGATGTGAGTGAGCCTCCCCAGGCAGAACCAGGTGCAAACATCTTCCTTCTTCTGCAGCTGATCTGATTCAAGGTGTGAGTGTCTCTGGTTCTTCTGGTGCTCTCTTCCAGCCTGTTTCAGTAAGCTTGCCAGTGATTTACCAGTTTCCCTCGTGCCTTTCACACAAAACACAGAGCTTTGATTTTATTGGCTCTGGCTGATTTTGGCTCCAAAACAAAGACAGATTCTGAGTTCCTTATGCTTCCTCTCCTTGTGAGCAGCTGCAGCACCAAACACCTCTGGACACCAGATCATTGACCCAACTGTGCTGCTCACCGCTGATTCATACATTCTGCATCTGCCTGAAGCTGCTGGCCTCCTCCCTCATCTTGTTTATCACACCACATTTTATCTCTTTTTGTATTTGTATCACCCCTGCCTCCAGCTCCACATCAGCTTTGGTTAATCAAATGAAACTGGGCAGCAGAATATCGGAGCATAACACCCACATAAAAGAATTTACATGGCCGTGATGAGTAAAGCTGGGACCAAGAATACGACCGGCCACACACACTTGTCTGCCTGCAGGGCTGAGTGGCGGTGTTAACGAGACTGGACAGATAACCCTGATTGGTCAGATGAGATGTGGCAGTGATGTGATTGGGTGAAAAGAGATGACAGTTAGTGGATGAGTCAGCCTCATCTTTGTGTGTTAGTGCACAGGTAAAAGAACTAACTTGCCATGCAAATGATATTTCCAGATTTATCTAAAATGAAACTATAAAACAACTGCAAGGGCTGTAAAGTAACAAATGTGTGTTTCTGTGTCAGAGTAAATTCACCTGAAACACAATATAAAATTTAATTTCTTCTCTCCTTAAAAAACACCACTTTATTTAGCATAAAAATAACTTTTGAATCATCATATAGAAGCACAGTTAATCTAAGGATTAGTAAAGTAATATTTGATTAGTAGCTATACACACGTAGAAGCTAAAAAAGTTAAATTGTGCAGTTTTACATTTGTCCAGGCAGAACCAAATGGGCCACATGACCTTTCCCAGGTACCAGACTGAAAAATTATTTTTTTCTACTGATAAAAAATATCAGCAACCAGTTGGTTCATTTTCATCACTGACACCTCTTTCGACCAATCACCCTCAAAAGAATAAAGGGATAATGCCCAAATCATCATAGAAACACCCCCTTCATCTTTCTCTAAACAACCGGTGCCTTTATGGTACCTTTATTTAAAATTATGCAGTCATAGTAAAACACATTAGCAGAGTTTTTTTTTTTTTAACTTGAATATAACTTTTGACCAGAAAACAACAAAGTTAGAACATAGTTTTGTCAGAATGCCGTGGACATGAGGACTCAAGTGAGATGAATGATCTAATTAGACCAGGTGAACATAACCCTAAATACAAGAAACCAAGAACATAAAGCATGAACATTACAAAAACCAAGAACATAAAGCAACAACATTACAGTAAAGCAAGGAACATAAACCATGAATGCTGACAAGTTTGTGTTTTTTGCTCCGCTTTAGCTGTTAGCTCACTGAGCTTCTGTTGCACAGTGACTAGATGGACATCCTTATTGTCAGCAGTCTCTGCTTTTATGGGACACCTTGTGTGGTTTGCCTAAAGCAAAGAAATGAGCTTAATTACTAAACTTGGTTGTTCACTTAGAGTCTTTTAGTTGAGTCTCTGTTATTTTGGAATAGGGGAGACCGGGGTGGGTTGTAACACAATCAGGGAGAAGTTAGGACTCATCTAATTCCCTCTGCACACATTCAGCTTAGTTCTTAGTCTGCATGTGAAAAAGTTTTGCCTTGAGGCATACACAACAAAATTTATAAGGGAAAATATTATTTTGAAGTAAGAAAGTACATTTTTTTTGCCCAAATTATTTTTGTGACTACTGTGGTAGCAACAATTACCAAGAGTCTGGTATGAGTAAGAGTAAATGTGTTTATTACAAAGGAGAATTATTGAGTACAAATTACTTTGAGGTGAGAGCGGTCTACTAACTCACGGGGAGTCAGGAGAGAACTCTCACGTACCAATCAGAAACAGCCAGTTTTAACACACTGGATGTTTTCCCAGTTCCTACACAAGGTCACATAAAGTCAGTGAAAAGACCCTGACTGGCGCCACTGTCTCCGCAGTTCTCGGAAGAGAATCATAAAAAAACAAGCTGGTATTCAAAACAACTATTCTCATCCAGCAGGTGTGCGTCTTCGAGTCGCTCCCATTTCCAGGGTCTACTGGGACAGTGGTCCGTCCAAACCCACAAAGACCATGCACCATAACCCAGAAATGAAACTCTCCCTTTAATGTGCTATACGATTCTGTACCACACTGAATAGATCGACAGTAATAAATGAATAAAGAAAATGAATATATGAGGGATTAATAATATGAGTAAATATTATATGATTATATATAAGCGATGATTATGAAATGTAGTAAAATTTCTACCACACTACATAGCTTGGTTTAGTTGAACTTTTAAAACATATTTCATATTGATTATGTGTCCATTTAGCTGTTTTCTAAGCAGGTTATTTGTGGTAATGTTTTAGCTGTTAGCTGTATGGCTAGCTAGCTCATGGATAATGCACCTGGGGACAGTTGTAACTCGTGTTCGTAGGGTAGGTGGTAACGGTTTAGAAAATATGATTGATGACAACATTTGCACCAGGATAGTCAGGGGGATTTGGTTCATGGGGTGGGGAAATCAGAAAATCTTCACACCTTTGGTTTAGTTTGCTTTCACCTGTATTTTACTCAAACGGACCAAACCGATGTTAGTGATTAAGATGTTATTGTAGTTTGAAGAAGCACAACAGAACTTTTGCAATGTTCCCAGTGAAGTGCCTACCTATTAACGGCTAATCCATCCATGTATATATATATCCTATCTGTACTGTGAGCTCTCTTTAGCCAGGAAAAGCCTGTTGCATATTATATTCTATATTTGTTATTACTGTGTTAAGACATAGAAACCGAAAACACCCATGTGTTGAGCCTGTTTTGTCCCTTTCTCGGTTTCTTTTCCTCTCTTCCTCTGATAATGTCTTCTTGCGTTTCTTTGCTGTATGGCGCATGTTCAAAAATGGCCGGTGTGTTTATATCCGTTTGCTAGCGCGTGAAGCCAAACATGCAACGTCCCGGATGAAAAAGTTGTATAGTGTGAATTCTCAGCTTTGGGACGCTGCTGGGCAACGATGGCTCCAGAAATTTGTTGGTAATTTACACAGTGCATCTTTAACTTCTCTGCTGTGGGACCACAGCACATTTGTTTAAGAGTTTGAGCCTCATTTCATAATGTTACATTTCACCCCAAGGCATGTTACAACTGACCCCGACATGTTTGGTAGCTCGTATAGGAGCCCATAAAAACATATAACTGCATTTACTTCCATATTCTATCATTGATTCCTTGTTATTAGAGCTTTGTCATATGCTAACAAGCAGTCTTTATCTCAGCATTAATGACTAACCACGTCCTGGTCAAACTAGTCCTCGCTAGCCGTTCATATTCAACTATGTAAACGCTTCTAACTCAGTTTAATCCAAGCCTCAGCCCTCAGCGGGCCTTCAGCTGTTCATCCATCAGGCTGTCAAAGTTTCAGATTTCATGAATAATGTCTGTTGGACATTTGGTCAGCAAGTCCTTAAACAACCATATTTCCGAGCTGATGTCTCCTTCAGCCTCATGATGATTGATGAGCAGACAGTTTCAGTCAGCTGGAGCATGTGATGTTTAGTCTGCCTGCTTTATCTCTATCTGTTTTCTGTTCTGTGTTGGTTCCAGCTAAGAGCTGCCTCGGTTTTGACAGAGCCAGAGAGCCACAACAGAGCGCCCTCATTACATAACTTTACACGTCTCTTCCAGTACATGTTTGACCCTCCTTCCAGTGTAATGTGAATATCTGCAGAGGACCGCGGGGCAGTGAGACGATTTATCTTCACAAAAATGACAGGAGATCACAGAGTTTGATTTCTCCCAGCAAACTGATCACATATAATCACTCGAATTCTTAAATGTTTTTTTTAGACAATAACTGTTGTGTGAACACTCTTCACATCCCTGACCGGCGTTTTAAAATGCAGACCAGAATTTATGAATGGACGTATGAGTGAGATTCGCACAAGCGGGATCTACACATAAACGGGAAAAACTCCCAACGATGTTTCTAAATTCTGGAAAGGCTACATGTAAATCTCGTCCCACGTAGCTCAGCAGACGGCGTTTACAGATGGGAGAGGCGATGAAGAAACATTAAATAGCAGAAAATGAGAGAAACACTGGTCTCATGATTCCTCCACTGCTGCTCTGGACCAGCAAAGAGTTGATGCTGGTGTAGCACCACTGTTTATGGGCTGCTGGTTCTACGTTAGACTCCGAATCCAAACCAGGGCTAGAACTTCTTGTGATGGACAAATCCAAGACAAGCCCAAAACAAAACCCATACATAATATGTGTCAGAAATCCAAAATCCACTTGCAGGGTTCTAAAAAGGAGAAATATCCGAGGAGCTGGTTGCATCTTCTCGGTTACAGATTTCTACAATGAGTTTCCAGAGGTCTGTAAAGTTAATATTAGCTCTGGCCGTTGGTTGAAATGGAACAAATTATAATTAAAAAGCTTAATTTATACACAATCATACAGCTACTTCAGTGTGACTTGTTCTAACAAAGCACATTTACAAACCGCAATATTTACATGGATTGTAGAAATTGTTTGATTAACTGTTTGCAAAGAACAAACTTCAGTCTCAAGACAGAAAATAAAACTTGGTTTTACATTTTAAATCCCATGTTATAAGCTGTTATCTTTCCCCCTGCAGTTGGACTATCAGCAAACATCCTTCCTGGTTTTTTTATGCTCACAGAGGAGAACAGAGCTGCTTCAAAGACAAACACACCAAATAAACCATCACAGCCTGCTGGTTAGACGAAGAAGCAAGCCTTCCGAGATGTGCAGCTCTCTTTTCAGTGCAGATTAAAAAAACGTCCTTACTGAAATAGATTCTTTTCTGAGATCAGCAAATAGAGAAACTTCCACATGAACATGTGGAGAAAGCAACTTCACAGAAAGAATTATGATGACGTGATGATACATTTCTACACTGATAAAATGCTATTTCAGGCCATCCAATCTCACACATACGTCACATTCACCCGTTTTTTTTTAATGGCCTCTGGCAGGGGCGGATCTAACTGTTTTGAGACCCAAACACACCCACTGGAACTTCCCCAACCGTATTTACCTCAAACCTATCTCTAGCTGTTTTCAGTGGCCACAGATTAAAGATGATCTGCCAAGTGATTGACAATTATAATTGACTAACAATATTTCTTTGCATCAATTTACTTTAAAAAAAATCATTTTAATTTTAATTTAAGTTATTTGATGCACAGTTGTGGATACTTGTAGTACCTGTAGCGGATTGTGCTGGGTTTCCATGCTAATGTGTATAGCAAACATTTTATGCTGTTTGAATCAGGCTTAAAGGTCTTTCTACACACTTAGCTGACACCTCTTCCTGGGTTCCAAAAAGGAAGTACAAACACAAAACTTTTTCTCTGTAAATGAGCCTCAAAATGTTCTTTTCTTTCTATGTTCTTTTATAAATAACAGTTTAACCACGCAACAAGTCTTTTCCTTTATTTGATTTCTCCAATATAAAAAAATGGTCAGACTTGTCTGGATTATTGTAATGCATCGTATTTTTGCCTCAGTGGATCCTCCATTGCTCCAGATTTCTTTTAACTTTCTTTAACTGGACTCCAGTTAAAAGAATTGCTGTTTGCCAGCTGGCACACATTAACATGAGCACATTTAATTAGTTTTAGTACTGCTTCATCAGTGGTCTACTCATTTTAAAATAATAATATTTATTTTTAGTTTCTTGTTTATGCTCCCTTTAAAGGGGCAGTACACCATTAATGTGATTTTAAGCTGCAAACAACACAGTATTACTTAACTGTGATTAAAAAAACATATATACTGTTAAAAAAATGTATATATTTTTTTATTTCTTTAAACAAAACGTGATTTTGTGGGTGAAAAATTTAATTCCGGCAGTAAAGGTACAAAGGTCTTTGCTTTGATGCTGTACAGACGCTTCCTGCTTTAGCTCTCCCTTCTGCTGCATTCCTCCTCTTTTTTCTTTGATTTGTATATTGATTTTTGCTCTTTTTTACATACAAACCCACCCACAGTAGTTTTTTGATACATCTTTCAACATTTTTCATAGCTCTTTTAATTTTCAGCACTCCGTGTGCGTGGCCTAAACACAGCTGAAGCCTGCACTTAGCACGCAGCTAAAGCTAATTTGTTAATCCAAAAACAGCAAAGATTTAGGCGATATCATATGTGAGTTGAACTCCTTCTCTTGCTGCTTGGACATCCTGCCCACAGGCCTTTTCAAAAAGGTTTCAAGAATTCTGAAGCCAGATCTGTTAGATTAACTTATCTTTAATTTGGGAATTTAATTAACTTCCCAGATTTTCTAAAAACAGCTGTAATCAAACCCCTGCTAAAAAGGGACAACCTAGACACAAATGAGCAACCAAGCCAGTCAAGAGTCAACATCAGACTGACTTTTACTGACTGGGGAGATCTCAGAGAAGAGACAGGATGAAGATGATGCTGGATTAGCCATCACTCAGGGGCACCTCAGTGAGATAATCTGCCAGAGTTCGACATTTGCCCTCATACACCCTCCTGCTGATCAGTCGCTGTGGATTAGTGGAAGCTCAGAGAGGAACGTTTGCTGTTGCTGCTCCTAAAATGTAGAAAAACTCAGACAGGAATCTTTATGGTCTGTTTTTAAACCCACCTGTTCTCTTTGGCCTTGGACGCTTTGTGAGATGTTGAGTTTATCTAATTTTTTTCTTTCATTTGTTTTATATGATTTATATATTTTATACTATATAATCCATGTATTTTCTTTTTTGATTGGCTGTTTTAGTGATTACTGTCTGTCATGGAATTTGGACTGCTGCTGTCATGGCCATGGCTTCCTGGAAAAGGAGATTTTGTAATATCAATGGGAATTCCCTGGTAAAATAAAACAAAAAAAATAAAATGTGTGTATTTATTCTTTGGTACAGCACTCTGGCTGTAAATTACACGATGGAAAAACATCTTTACTGTCTTCTAATGCTAAAATGATTTAAAGACTGATGGATAAATAATTGATTCCGTATTAATGAATTGTTTATTGCAGCCCCTCTGCAGAGCGTTTCATGGAAATCCATCCAATAATTATTGTGGGTTTCAGTCCGACTGGCACTGCCATCCCTGGAGCCATGCTGCCAGTGTGGCTAAAAATACTTCAGCAGCAGAGAGGCTTTCAGTCCAACAGAGATGGTTGCACTTCTGACAGAGACAAAGCATCAGCAGGTCTGTGGGACAATGAAGCTGGGCAGAACTGGACGGATGATGATCAACTTCCCTTCAACATGAATTACAGCAAGAAACAGAGTCAAACTTCTTCTTCATTGGATCCTGTTCAGATTTTCACACAGGCTCAGACTTTGTTTCTCTACCTGCTGCCACCCTAATTTAATTTCCCCTCAGAGGTCCAGAAAGTTCATCTTTTCTTTTCACATGACACTGATCTCATTTATGTCCATTCATTCATTTAGAGGCAGAAAGAGAAAAAATCAATATTATAACACTATTATATCCAGCATCATTAATCTTAACGACGGCCCTGAGGAAGATCTGTGCAGCGAAGCGGCTTGGAAGTCTATTTCAGGAGGCTGTGTGGCAGCCGCTCTCATTTGGCTGCCTCACTCTGGTGCAGCATTGTTGCCCTCTGCTCTGCCTGAAACAGGATGACTCATGGCAGTGAAGGTGAGAGCGAAGGAGGGAGGAAGAATCCAAGCCATGAAACAAAAAAGTGCCATCAGTGGAAAGTGGTCTAAGACGCAATGAGGAATGTGTTTCAAGACAGTGCTGTGCCAGATTTTGTAATAATTGCTTAAAGTTTACTTGCATAAAGTGTGCCTCATCAGAAATGATCTCAATGGAAACATGGCTGTCAAAAAGCCATTCGTAAGGAAAAAGAGAGAATAGGCTGAAGTATGCATGACACAAGAACTGGACTGCAGATCAGTAGCATCAGGCCTGATGAGTGGATGGATCCTCCCCAGAACCCGAACCTCGACAATATTGAAGCAGTGTGGGATCATCCGGACAGAACAAAAGGCAGAAACATCCAAATAAAAGTCCTTCAAGAAGTCTGGATTGGGTAATTATTCCTGAAGACTACTTAGAGAAATAACAAAAAGCTTCTCTAAGAGGGTTCAGACAGAAAATAAAGCTGCTCAGATCAAATATTCACTTCCAAGTGAGAGAGTAAAACAGAGTGTGAAACATCGGACTCAACGCCTTCAGCAGATGCTGTAGTTTTACTTTTATAACATTAAACCTTTTACGACATTATATTTTAACAGGTATTCGTCAAATAAAAACAGCATTTTAACCTTTGGAAGACTGTTCTTCATCATGAAATGTTTGGTGAGCTCAGACTCCTGCTACAACCAGATGAAACAAAAGCCAAACTCCAGCCGGATGAATGCAGAATACTGAGAGAGAGAACATAGACGATGCCACTGTCTGATGCTATCATGATCACACGGACACGAGGACACGAGGACACCAGGGATGAGTTCACAGCCAAACAAAAAGAATAGTCAGACTGTGTTGGGCAGTTGTTTAACCTAGCCAGCTCACCATGCAGTGTGACCATGGCAACCGCATCTCTTCCTGCGGTTGCAAAACAAGCTCCGCTAAGGTGAGTGTTTGTTCTGAGGTGGGCATGAATATTAAACATGTTGCAGGTGAAGGCAAAGAATCCAGATTTTTGGGGGGTATCTGAAGATGAAGATATCAGCTTGAAAAGTAAACAATCAGAATCTTTTCAGTGTTCGGCCTCCAGGATGTTGGTGACACGTTGATGACTTATAGGTCTTAATTTACTGCAGTTGGACTTCATCTTCATCCTTCCGGTCGTCACATATAAACATGACATTAAATTTATTGATGCAGGATCATATCTGGATAATATATTAAAAATATTTTTAGTCTTCTAACTTCTTTGGGCAAGGTCAAGTTAAATAAAAGCTGAAAATGAAAAAAACTTTATTAATGCCAGAGGGAAATTGCAACTATGATAGCAGTTATGATCCCATCTACATATTCCTCATCTCTTGCTTTCTTGAATGGATAATGGAGAATATAAAACCCGAAAGATGGATCATCCACTGTTACCTGTAGCTGTCATATGATTGTGTCTCAGGTTCTGTTATTAAACTCTTCCTCATCTCTTCTTCTTCATTTGCAATACAGCCATGAAGGTTTGAAATTTAGTAAGAAGCTTAAACTGGGTAGTAATTACGAGTAAAATTTCTTTAAAAGCAAAGTGCAATGATAGAAACGGAGACGAATTAAATAGAGACAATTTAGATCTATCTGCATTTCTTAGATGGAATTAAATCAGGTGGGTTCTAATAATCCATAAAACAAAAAGAAAGAAAATAAAAACAGATGAAAATGCAGATGTGACAGAGAGAGGCTGCTTTACACAAAGTCTGCTGACTTTAATATGTGAGTATGCTAATTATTTAACCAGGGTTTATTATTCAGGTGAAAATTTCCAACAGCAGCAGATCAAACTGTGAGATGTGAGGGGTGTAAATCACAAGTTTGATCACAACACAGTATCAAGAGCGATAGTATAATTCTGATTAGATTTAGGATTCAGAGATCAATATCACATAACACAACTGATTTAACATATTACCTTCAATTCATATCAAATCACAAAAAAGTTAATCTAATATGAAAATCTACTTTTTTCTGAGCTCAATCAGATATTTAAAAAAGAAAAACTCCAGACTGGAGCACATTCTGGATGCTGAGCTTTTAAAATGGTAATACATTTCTATTTGTAGACATTAAATTACCCCAATGCAACTTTCTGACCTTTAAATTATGTTTCTGACTAGTTTTAATGGCCAAGTGACATTTATCGTGTACGTTCCTAGAACTGCTGCTGCCCCGAGAATCCATGCTACACAAGTTTTTTCTTTTTTTTCCAGAATGTGCAAAACTACAACAGCATTTTATTTACAGCACCATGTCACACGGCAGCAGCCGGACATCAACTCACGGGCTGTTTTGAATGAGCACCATGGTTGAGTCATCAAAGAAATGCAAGAGGACATTATTGAAAAGAAAGAGAGAACGAAACAGAGAAAGAGATAAGACAGGAGTCAGACTGACTTTTACTCGCTGGAGAGATCTCAGAGAAGAGACAGGATGATGGATGGATGCTAAATTTGCCTTCCTTGGGGGCACCAGTACTGGTGCTTTGAAGCAGGATATAGTGTAAACTTTTCTCCTATTCAGTCTCAAAACAAATATTTTAACAACTTAGTTATTATAACCGAGTTAGTACAGTCTGACTTCCCCATAGTTACACATCACTCCTCCGGAGCTCCACATTTTCCTCATCAGATTAAAATCAGACATTTTGATTGTTATAACAAAGGCGGGGACCCTGGCGGTCTGATCCTCGGCTGCAAAAGCTAGCTCTAGGGACATGGAATATTACCTCTCTGGCGGGGAAAGAGCCTAAGCTGGTGCGCGAGGTGTAGCGATTCCGGCTAGATGTAGTTGGACCCACCTCGACGCATGGCTTGGGCTCTGGAACCACTGTCCTTGAGAGGGGCTGGATGCTATTCCATTCTGGAGTTGCTCCCGGTGAGAGGCGCCGAGCAGGTGTGGGCATGCTGATTGCCCCCTGGCTTTCCAGATGGACGAAAGGGTAGCCTCCCTCCGACTTCAGGTGGGGGCACAGGTCCTAACTGTTGTTTGTGCTTATGCACCAAGCGGCAGTTCAGAGTACCCACCCTTTTGGAGTCCTTGGAGGTGGTGTTGGAGGGCACTCCTTCCGGGGACTTCAAGGCTCACATGGGCAATGACAGCGAGACTTGGAGGGGTGTGATAGGGAGGAATAGCCCCCCTGATCTGAATCCGAGTGGTGTTCGAGTTTTGTTGCTGGACTTCTGTGCTTGTTATAGACTGTCCATAACGAACACCTTGTTCAGGCATAAGAGTGTTCACATGTGCACTTGGCACCAGGACACTCTAGGCCGCAGTTCAATGATCGACATTATAGTTGAATCGTCGGACTTGCGGCCGCATGTCCTGGACACTCAGGTAAAGAGAGGGGCGGAGCTGTCAACCACCTGGTGGTGAGTTGGCTCAGATGGTGGGGGAGGATGCCGGTCAGGCCTGGCGGACCCAAGCGCGCTATAAGGGTCTGCTGGGAACGTCTGGCGGAGTCCCCTGTCAGAAAGAGTTTCAACTCTCCGGCAGAGCATTAACCATGTCCTGGGTGGGGCGAGGGACATTGAGTCCGAGTGGGCTGTGTTCCGTGCCTCTATTGTCGAGGTGGCCAGCTGCAGCTGTGGCCGTAAGGTCGTCGGTGCCTGTCGTGGCGGTAACCCCCCAACTCGCTGGTGGACACCAGCAGTAAGGGATGCCGTCAAGCTGAAGAAGGTGTCCTATCAGGCCTTTTTGGCCAGTGGGACTCCCGAGCCAGCTGATAGGTATCGGCGGGCTAAGCAGAGTGCAGCTTCGGCAGTCGCTCAGGCAAAAACTCGGGCATGAGAGGAGTTTGGAGAGGCAATGGAGAATGATTTCCGGACGGCTTCGATGAGATTCTGGTCCACCATCCGGCATCTCAGGAGGGAAAGCAGTGCTCCGTCAACACTGTGTACAGTGGGGATGGGGGGCTGCTGACCTCGACTCGGGATGTT
>JBAMHW010000015.1:29903731-29916106 GCA_037177495.1 Rhadinocentrus ornatus | reverse complement strand
TCAAAAAGGGGGACCGGAGGGTGTGCTCCAACTACAGGGGGATCACACTCCTCAGCCTCCCTGGGAAGGTCTATTCATGGTTGCTGAAGAGGAGGGTTCGTCGGATGGTCGAAGCTCGGATTGAGGAGGAGCAATGTGGTTTTCGTCCCGGTCGTGGAACAGTGGACCAGCGGACCAGCTCTACACTCTCTTCAGGGTCCTTGAGGGGGCATGGGAGTTTGCCCAACCAATCTACATGTGCTTTGTGGACTTGGAGAAGGCATTCGACCGTGTCCCCCAGGTACTCCTGTGGGGGGTACTCCGGGAGTATGGGGTGCCGGACCCACTTGTATCTATTTTGTTTTTATGTAATTGTGATTAAATTAATGTGTTAAAGGTTTAATAATAATAAATAATTTCCGATCACTGCTGCCGAAGGGAAGGATGTAACCATCTCTTCAACATGAATAATACCAGAACATTGATGGATGTATTGTTAATAAATTTACATTCATTAGCTCCAAAAATCCTGCAGAAACACTTGCAATTGAATGTCTATCCTAGTTAACCTTGACATTTTCTTTTATAATTATGTCCTTGACACGTTGCTCTGAAATGTGGTTAATTATTTGGGTGGAGATTTGAAGGTCATGGTATTTAATTTATGAACCAGACAGGATGATTATTTTAGGCTTGTAGCTGTTTTTTTGTCATGTTTCTTGGTGTTTGGGGCATTATATCGGCTGCTTTGTAGACAGAATCTGGGCATTGCTAAAAATAATGACTGCGTCTGTGTCTTCTGTCGCAAGCTGCACCGATGCCAAAAACACTACCTACAGCACAACGGCCTATCCATTCAGTCACTGCAGGTTACCGGCTGCACACACTGCTGCAGGATGCATCGCCACGGCAACGTCCGAAAGCTGGGCTCTGATTGCACTGATGAAGGGGCGTTAGCCAGAACGAGGAAAAGAAGAATGGGAAGGAGGAGCAGAGAAGGGAAACGGAGGGAAAATGTTTCAAAAACCATAATAAGGAGAAAAAGATGACAGAAAGTTATTGGAAAAAAGGAGGGATGAACAAAAAGAGCAGGAATGTGGATAAAAAAACATGGATGAGAAAACAGGAAAATCAAAGAAAAGGGGAGTATTTTGAGGAGAAGCAAGGATGAGATGAAGGAAGGACAAAGAAAAATGAGATGGAGAGATATAAGGTGGGATAAATGAGGAGGAGGGGGAGACAGGATGTTGCCTAAAGCTTTTAAACTGGACGATGATGAAAAGGACAAGGATGTGTAGGGAGAAAATGGAGGTTAACAAGAACGAGATGGAGAGAAGATCACAGATAAAAGTAAACGTACAGAGAAGGGAGGAGGAGGGCGGGCATGAGAAAAGATGTGAAGGAGCATCAGTGTGGAGGAATTTTTAAAGAGCAATGAAAGTAAAGTCAAGAAGAGAATGGATGAGAGGACATCAGGAAGACAGGAAAATAAAGAGGAGGGGATTTAGCCGTGTTGTGGCCTGAGATGTTTCTGCTAGCTCCATCCATCGTCCAACCATCATGGACACACATACAACAGCTTTCATGGCAGTCAACTCTTCTTAGACCTGAAATTATTTGGACTTTCCTCTTTTCCCCATGACAAGAGGAAATCTGCTTGCAAACATATAATGTATGAATGAGTAAGAGCATTTCCTGTTTCCTATCCTGGCGTTTCCTCTTCCGTATTTACTGCCACAATTTTTAATTATATTACTTCATTCAATTATTTCTCTATTAAATTCATGTATTTGTTCATTTTGTTTGAGGTGGAGAAGCCCAATGCCGAGCAAGTTTGGGCACTGTGTAAAATTCCATTATTAACAAAAGGCAATAGTTTAGTATTAAAACTAACGCGCTAATGGCTCATCATGAATTTGATGACAGCTTCATGTTTCCCCATTGTCTGTAAACATCTGGAAGTGAAGAAACCAGCTGCTGGTCTGGGTTCAGTTGGTGGCAGGCCAGTTCAGCATCAGGACTCTTCTACAACATAGTGGGTGCTATTGGAATAGATGAAGTATGTGGTTTAGCTCTGTCTGTAGAAATACACAGAAAGATGTCACCTGGATGGACACAGATGTTCTAAAACATGTTTTTTATGGCACAGATGCTCCGTATCATCAGAGGTGCAGGCTTCCAATTGATTTCTAATAACAAGTCCAACATTCCTCATTTTAGTCTGCAGGACTCGGCGTCCATGCTTTCCATAAATTGTTTCGCATTTACATCTGTCTGACCGCAGAACACTTTTCCACTTTGCCTTAGACCATTTTAAATGAGTTTCTGGATCATGGTCACATCTGGCGGGCTTCAACCTGCATTTGTGGATTTCTGGAAGTCTTCCTGAGTTTGTGCAATTATTTCCAGTAGAGAAACATATCTGCTTTTAATGCAGTGCTGCCTGAGGGCCCCAAGATCCCCAGCATCCAGTTTTGACCTTCAGTCTTGTCAAATTCACACAGAGATTCCTTCTGATTCTCTGAATCTTTTATTGATATTATACACTGCAGATGGTGGGATCTTCAAAGTCTTCTCAGTTTTACATTGAGGAACATTTTTCTGAAACCTTTCAATGATTTTTCTTAAATGTCTCATCTCTTTTATTAGTGATGCATGTTTTATTTGTCTGTAACTCTCAGGGCTCACCTGCAAAACGCAAACCTCAGTGTGACCTTTCCCTGCTTAAAAAGGTCAATAAATAAAATAAATAATGATTTTGAAAGACAGATTTTAACAGATAGCTGAACTTCTGTCCGTCTTTATTTCTGAGACTCTGCCTCTCTAAAGTGCTCTTTGATACTTAATCATGTGACTGACTTGTTAAAAATCAACCTCATCATGACCCTCAAATGGGTTACTTTTAGTACCAGCTAGTCTTCCAGTCTTTTTAAAGATGTGTCTCTGCCATCGTATTCAAGATGATTTTTCACTGACGTATAATAAAATGTCACATTTAATGCTTCCTGTGTTCTGTTCTGAATAAAATATTGGTTCATGAGATTTGCTAATCATTGCAGTCTGGTATGGTAATGGTATTTCAGTAATACTTGGAGGCTGCTCAGATCGGGTATTGTTATGTGATCTGGTTGTAAAAATTAAAAGATGCTTTTCAGAGAGGATAAATGAACTGAGACTTGAAATAAAACGCTTGTCTTCTGTGTGTTTATGCAGGCCAGACCTCAGAAGGGAGCAGCTCCAACACAATCAAGGCATGACAACGAGGAAATGCCAGACAAATGCTTTTCTTAATTGTAAAAACTTTATAAAGTTTTGTCATTTAAATTTAATGTATAAATGTTTGCATAATCAAGCCGCGGAGGTCCTTGGACAGTTTATAGTTCCACTAAGAGCAGTGGGGTCGATCATGCGATGAGCTTCCAATGGGAATGTGAAAGAGCCTTGGAGGAAAACAGCCCTTGGAAGGTCAGTTTTTTCTGTTAAGGTTGCTAAAGTGTGGAACTCTTCGTCACCTGAATTGAAACGGTACCCAGATTTAGGGGCTTTTAAAAATGAGCCAAAGAGGGTTTTAAAGAGGGATCAAGTTTGTTGGCATTTGTGAATGTATTGTTTTTGTGTTGTAAAAGCCCATCTAGGGACGAATATTGCAAATTATCCTTGTCCTATCAAATAAACGAATAAATAAAGCCAATGCTAATAATACTGTCCTAAGTGGTTTTTATGGTTTCAGTCAGTGCATGGAGCATCTTACTTACTGTATCTGGGTTTTCGTTGGGGCCAAAACCAGTAACCAAGACACGAGATACAGAGTTAAAATTTCAGGGGTGTGAGAGTCAACCGTCATGCTGACCAAACCTCCTTCACACAATGTGACATACATATGAATTAAATGAATAAACTATCAGAAATGGTTTATTTTCCTAACACTGATCACAAGTGGACAGCTCTACGTGTATCTGTTCACACCTGGGATCAAAATACATCACACAGATGTCCTAAATGTGATTTCCTGTGATGAGATCTCAGTTGCCGACTTTATATGCAGAGAAACACACAGTCTGCATCACACAGTCAGCTGAGCAGGAGAAAAGCAGCAGGTCTACGGATGTTTCTGTAAAATCACAGAAAAAACTCCTCTGACAGAGTTTTTTCCTCACTCACATAAAAGTCAGCCTTTTTTTTTACTGATCTCCCGACACCACATTCATAAGCAGAGCAGGCTGAAACAATGGAGCGGTATAAAGATCATTTCAGCAAAAAGCAACAATGTGACTCCAATGAAGACAAAAGGAAGGCTGCAGAGACCCCAAGAAAGAAAATGAGCACACTGAAGTCTTAGATTAGAACTCTGATGGACAGTTTTGCTAGTGTGGACTGTACTTATAAAGCACTTTTCTGTTCATGTTGACCACTTAAAGCGCTTCATTGTCTCATACAGCACGTTAATTGTTATATACCAAATGTTTTTTTTCCTATCACACACATGCACACTCCTGACAGACACATTGCAACGTGGGGTTTAGTGTCTTCCTCAAGGAAACTTTGGAAGCCTGGAATTGACCCACCAACTTTCTAGTTGGCAGACAACTGCTCTTCCTCCTGAGCTACAGCCTGATCTGGCCTCCTGATCTGGGGTGTTCTGCAGCAGTCACTGAGTGGACCATGAGCTCTGGATACCAACATATTCTAGCCAGATGTGAGTCCACCTGTCTGACAGCGAAAGCCTGGCTGAGACCGTCTCATGCAGCAGGACGACGATCCCTAACACAGCTGTGCAGTGACCGATGCTGCAAACCTCAATGAAGTGAAGCAACATTGTAAAGAAAGAGTGGGTCAAAATGTGTTGGAGAAAAAAACTGCCTTGCACCAATTCCCGTGTGGTTCTGCATTAAGTAGATGTTGGCTTCCATGACACAAAATGTTTCACCTCAAACCTGATTCAGTCATTTTCTGCCACAAACTCACCGGACTGCAGTTTTCTGCTTAGACAGTTTTCATGCAGAAACATCTACAGGGAATTTCCGATTAAATTAAGTACACACACACACACACATCGACCTCGCCTTCACTTTCACACAGCTGAAAACTCACACTTCATCACATGCATTAAAACGTAATGTGCATGACTCTCAGATCTATTTCTGAGCTGAGAAGTCTGTTGCTCCTCAGGTGAGAAAGTGAAGCTGTGTATAGATGCAGACTCTTCACACGGGTATTTATCCGTGATCCTGTTCTGGAAATGTAGTGTTCAATAAATGGTGGCCAATAAAACTAAAGTCACTAAATCTTAAACTAGAGACGAGCTGATGTATAATTGTTATTTCCACGGCAGTCCCAACAGGGAAACAGCCTTATTACACGATGCTGTGGGTTTTATCAGTAACTCTTTGCTTTGATCTGTATTTCAGCTAAACGTGTAAAGGTCTGCAGGTTTTAGTTGTACTTTGGTTTTTGTCTTCATAGGTTTTCATGTGTGGAAGAATGGAAGCTTTAATTGAGTCAAATCGTGGCAGTTTTCACTGGTCGCTTGGGTCAAGGTTTGTAAATCGATTTACTTCAGTTGGTTAGCGTCCTCCCTGTTAGCTTCTGCTATGTTGTGGCACAATTAAAGCTCGTGGGGAGATCAAAGATGCAGCTGCTTTCTTTTTTTTCTGGCTTGTCATCAAGATTTTGGCTGCTAAGTACGAAGCTGATGACATAGACAGGGCTCCTATGAAGAATCTAGATCGTGTTAGAGTTAAATTTTAATTTGCTTACATCAAATACATCCTGTTGAGAAGTCTCCAGCTACTACCGTGTTTTGGGTTATTTCAAAATAAAGACTTTATTTGCCAATCGGCCTGATTCTTGGCCATGGACCTACCACTTTGTTGATGTTTGATTCTCCAGCTCTTTGCAGACATCAAGCTGAACTAGAGGAAAGGTCTTTGCACTTATTCAAACAGGAATCTCAACACGCAACCAATTAGTTGCTTTTGCTGATTGTATTTTATCTTTAGCTGATTTTTTTAAAACACGTGGCTCAAGGCTTAGTTCTCAGCCATCTTCAGTTAGCTTAGGTGATACAACATGGAAGAAAATAGAGATTTACTGTTGCCATCATCATCACTAAGTGATTGATGACCTATATCAGCAACAAATTCACGACAGGAAGGAACCAAACAACCTCCATCTAAAGATACCCCAAGCAGGGTTTTGCTATAAATTAAAACTCAGTTGTTTTTGTGAATTTCTAATGAAATGCAAAACTAACTTAAGGCTTGGCTGCACTTGTGGTTTTAAATTTCAACCTTTCTTTCAACAACAGCCATTCATTTCTCTCTTGCTTTTGTACTTGACCTACTTTTCCTCTTTTGGGCTTTGGAAGTTTTTTTCCTGTCTGTGTTTTGATGGTTTGGCCAACTGATCCTGGTACAGTTCCTGGACGGTTACACCAAACTGGAAAGTAGGCCACATGATTATTACCTGTGGTACAGTGATTAAACCCAGTAAATTAATGAGTTTCCTTTCAGGATGAAGGGAAAGAAAAAGGATTCCATTTTTCTGATGTTTTAGTATGATGTAGACAAACTTTATAATTTCACTAATCTGTGTATAATCACTAAATGTGTGAGTGAACGTAACCGACACACAGAGAAACCTGCTCTATTGCTAACACCTGTTAGTTAGTCAAACAAAATGAGGAGGAGTGAAAACATTTGGGCTGTAGAGCATGTGCAGCACTCTGCATCTCTTAAAACAGCTTCCAGGTGGTATAGCAGCCCTGGGTGGGCCCTTTGGATGTCATATACTCTCCCATAACAGCAGCTATGCACAGATGAAGTCTTTGTGTTCAGATTTGGGTTGTTTCCATGTGCTTTGGCTTGATGCAGCTGATGATTTCAGAGCTGATTCATCTGAGTTTTGTTTACATGAGGAAATATTAGTATTAGTTAAACACCAGCTTTGCAACTGATGGCTTTTATTGTGTTGCACATGGACTTTGTGGCACTCATGCTGTATGACTTCTAATTTGTGTATGAAAACAGCTGTTTTCTTGGCAAACATCTGCAAAAAGCTTTTCCCCATTTAAATGAATTGAAATTCCTTTAATCCGTTCCAGCTCGCAAAATTCCACTCCAGAAGTTTTGTTTATGTGTTTTAAATATGAAAAATGTACAGTACCTGTATTTATAAATGACGCATTTTGTATAAAATCATACAGTAATAAAAGAGAATGTTGAAAAATAAACTGGTTTTACTATAAAGTGTATTATTTACCTTGGAGATTAGACGACTTGAACTAACAAGATGCGCATGGAGGTTGAGGGAGGAGTAAACAGGCGGAGTAATTAGGAGGAGTAGGAGACGCGGGAAGCCGAGGCGGCGGAAACAGAGCACACGTGGTTGTTGGGGGTCTTTGTTCGGCGGCGGCGGCTCGGATGTTTGTATCTCAAAGATTTGTTTCGTATCTCAAGGCAAAAATTTGGTCGAATCACAGCTCGTATCTCAAAAAATTTGTATGTGAATGCACTCGTATCTCGAGGTATTGCTTTCTTTGTATTTCCAGCATCATCTCAGTTGCAGTTGTATAACTACAGTAAACAGTAAATCCAGACCACTTCAGTCTGCAGCTGGAGAGTAAAACCTGTTTTCTGTTGTTAGAGTTTCCTGCAGTTAGAGAGCAGACGCCTGCTGAGACAACAGTAGCACATCCACCTGACCGTCCTCTGTGGACTGTGGATATTGTGTTTTTTCTTTCATTTCCTGGATATTTTACATCTTGGCAGCAATTTTCAGCCTGTGTGCTTGATTTGTGGAACTTTGTGGTCATTCCATGCTCTTGACTTTTGCCTTATAGTGTTATGTGGTGTCATTTGCTTGTCTCTTGATTGTTTTGTCTGATTTGGGTAGTTTAGTCCTTTCTTTGACTTTTCTTTGGCTCTGTGGGGTCATTATGTAGAAATTTGTTCCATCTTTGTGCTTTTTTTCCATCTTTGTTGTTGTTGATTCAGTGGCTCCATCATTCGGTTTTTTAGTCCTGTTCTTGTGTATTTTGAGGTCCCTGAAGTTCTGTTGCCTTTTTTTTTTTGCCTCTTCAGTCGTTTAATTCAATCCATTTTTATTTGTTTTTTTTCCCACAAATCAATTCAAACAGAGGTGTAGCTGCAGGGGCCTTGTGATGATTTGTGCCCCTGAGCCCTTGAGACCCATTTAGTTGATAATAACATATAATTTGCGTGCTTACAAAGATCAATAATCGGGATTATTGTTTGGATAAAGCTTAGACTGCTTCTGCAGTATGGAGGCAGCGCGGCACGCTGTTCATGCAAACTGCAGCCATGTTGTCCTGCAACAACTCCGCCTCAGTTCAGTTTAACCTGCATTTGGAGGGTTGGCGGGTGTTAATTTCCAGCTCTGGCAGGCTGGCTGTTGCCATCCTGCTCAGCCAATTGTTTTCTCGACGCATTTCAAAACACAAACATAGTCATGTAGGCGCACACATGGATCTCTGCACCTTCTGGTTGCTGTGCTCTTCTGGGGGTGTTTGAAGCCCACGAAATGCTGCAGAGCACAAAACACTGATGAATCTTTCACAAACACACACTTGCATTACACGCCACAGTTGGAGCATTGCAGACTGTTTATATCAGCCTGTTTCCCCCCTGCTGCAGTAAAGCTGGTCGGTGTGTATGTAGGATCTGAGCTGTGCAGACATTATAAGCCCTGATCATCCACCCACAGCCCTCGACAAACACTCACACAGATACTGTATAGAGAGGGCTAGTTAGCATTTTGCTGCATCATGCTTCAGTCTGTCTGAGGAAGCAGAAGGAAGTCCTCAGCACTGCACCTGCTCAAAATGCAAGCTGATTATAAAGACTTCAGGCTTTCTACTGTCTCTATTTCATATTCTTTGTTGGCAGCCAGCAGCAATGTGCAACACTTTGCTCCACACATAACCCAAACCTGTCAGTTTTTTTATCATTTAGCAGGAAATGAAGCAAAGAAGCTAAATAAATTATGAACAGAGTTAACTTTTAGCGTCATGAACTGATGTCCAATAACTTTCTCAGGCCACTTCAGTTTTTTTTTCTTGTGCAGTCTGATGCTGAGGAAAACGCAGTTAGATCATCATCATCAGGACTGAAAAGAGCTCAGCATGTTGTCAATAAAATGATAAATATAGTGGGCGTACAGATGAGCTGTCGTACGTCGTTCTTGTCACAGGTACAACTACTTCATTACCTACTTCACCTTTTTGTCCTATTGTGGCTTCACCTTTGTCCTAAAGTAACCTTTTTGCTTGTTCATACAAATTTTAACTACAAATCCAAACAGCAAAGGAAAAAAAGCCCTTAAATTGCTTGTAGCTAGCAGACCTGGCAACAAACAATCAGGCAGGCGGGGCAACTAGAGGACAGCCAATCAGAACAACGATAATCTGAAGGAAGTCCTTAAAGAGACAGGAGCAAAAAGAAAGGTTTTGATGGTGAACTGAATCACAATGGCTGTTTTCAAAACCACCTGCTACGTAGTTCACTAGACCAGGGATCCCTAACTCCGGTCCTCAGGGCAGAACTTTGATGTTTCCCTGCTGCAACACACATGACTCAATTTAATGGCTCAGTAGCAGACCTGTGCAGAGCTTGTCAGAGATCTATTTCATTTGAATCAGGTGTGTTGCAGCAAGGAAACATCTAAAACCTGCAGGATAGTGGAACTTGAGGACCAGGGTTGGGGACCATTGTACTAAACCCTTATTCTTCACTAGGATATGTATAAATCTTAACAAATCTCTCAGTCTTTACCCTTTAATCTTCCCTTCACTCTGTCTCCAAGTATTCAAATAGACGCTGATGTTGCAGAGGTATACTTGTTTCACTATAGGTTTGCAATTTACATGCACAGGGGTCGATGCTCGTAGAAGAACTTTTATAAACGTGTGTCTTCATGACACAACTGTTATATTTACTCATCAAATGGAGGGGTGATGCCTGCCTGAATGTGTGCATCAAGTGTGTCCAGCTCCGGTTTTTGAAGGCAGCAGTCCTGCAGGTTTAAGATGTTTCCCTGCTTCAACAAACCTAACTCAAATTAAATGGCTCCCTTCAACAGCATGCTGCGAAGTTCTGTCCAAGCATGTTGACTCATGAATCTGATTCAGGTGCTGCAGCAGGAAACATCCACAACCTCCAGGACAGCAGCCCTCGGGGACCAACTTTGGCCCCCCCCTGGTGTAGAAGAACCAATTGCAGGCAGTCAAATAAAAAATCAAAACAAAGACGAATTTTGGTGTCTTTTGTGCCATTCTGCTGCAAAACAACAATAAGAATAAATCTATAATGTGATGCACTGCTGTGTGTGTGTATGTGATACGGCATGTGACAGCCTGGTCAGATACATATTGGAGAACTTTCCAAATCAGTACTTTACATACTGCACATTTTGCAATAGTTCATATACTTCGTACTACAATTAAGTAAAATCTGTATGTACTACCAGTATAATACGTGTTTTTAAAGTAGCCCATGTAACTGCCCATTGTCTGCCAAATTACAACACTATTAAAGATTTGTCTGAAAGAAAAATAAATGAAATATGTAATAAAATACAGAAAAAAAGATTCACTCGTATCAGGACGGTTGATGCTTGCGACTTAATGATGCTAACAGTTGGCATTCTTCACTAGGAGGGAACTCCTCATCCAGCCCAATGTTTTCAACACATTTTCTACTTGTGGGATTTTAACTTTTCTACTCCACTTTCACCAACCAACAGTTAATGTTAGGACTTGAGATGTAGATAAAAGTTTTAATCCTGATTGGTCGTGGATCCTTTCACATGACACAACACTTATCAATACAATATAACTTCCTGCCAAAAGTTTGTCGTGCCACAAGCTCTAAACCTGGATTGTAAAACAGCTGTGTACTGGATGTGTGGAAAAACATTCCTATTTAACCGCTTCTGCTGAGACAAGGCTGGAAATGAACAGCTTTTTCAGCTGTAAATAATGCTATAAATAACAGAGCCCTGCAGTAAATTACAGATCTGGAACTAGATCTGGCATGATGTCCCTTTTAGGAGAACTGAGATGTTCAGAGTCGTAAAGCCTTAAAGGCTGAAGCTGACGCAAAGCAGCAGCTGTGTAAGGATGCAAACAGCTGATCTAGTCTAAATGTTTACCTGGACTTGGATGCAGGCAAGTTAAAGCAACTGTTCACTGAGTCCAAAGTAAAAATATCTCAGTTTGCTTTGCACAGAAATGTAGAGCAGGTTAGCTGTGTTCTTAGTTTTAGTTTGAAGTGACTCTAAAAATCCTGATCTACACTAAAAGGTGACAAACAAAGTGAAAACTTTCACAAGTTTTGATTATGCACAAACATTTTGCCCACAAAAACACAAAATTGTGTGATGTGACCTTAAATATGTGATATAATTTGTACTCTTGCTCGTCTAAGATGGCAGCGTGAGTAAATACATCAATCATGAGATAAAGATGGAAAACAAAAACATTATAAACAGGAAACTAAATGAAAGTGGATGATAATGCAGGAGAAACAGCAGACATTAGTCGGATCAGCGGGGATGAAACACGTCCTGAAATCTTAAATACTTCAGAAACTTGCAGAAGCAGCTTGACGTCCGGTTTGTTGTCACACTGTCCTCATAAAGACTGTGGCAGCAGGGAGGAACAATGAAGCCAAGCCTGGAATTTGCTGATGTTTTGAAACAGCAGTGAAGCTACAAGACTCCCTGTCTGTAGGCGCCCACTCAGCACTGAGACAACCTCTAATCACGAAGCACAAGTCTCACAAGCCTGCTGAAATTTTTTAGTTGACTGATTACATGAGCATCCAACAGGAATCTATAAAGATTTATCATATTGTTCTCCAACCTCCCTTAATGGTTCATGTACACAAAAAACCACTAGCTTGAATAATTATAGTATTAAAATCAACAATAATTTGTTTGCTGCTCAGTTATTGTTCAAAATACTCACGTATTCAGCTTTTAAATAGTCTAGTGTTGAAGCTCATTAAACCTTTTTGCAGTAAATGTAGCTTTGAATGATGCAAGAAGAAGAATTGAGGCTAACTGGAGTCATTGCATACAGGTATTATCTAGTACTTTACACCTGAATACTGAGACTGCCTGCCATCAACACCAAACGGTACAACCACAACAAAACCATTTAAATCTTTCAGGACTTTTGGATCTTTTGGCACAATTATTAAAAGGAGACTCTGTGCTTGCTAGCCTCTTAGCTTGTTAGCTATGATGTTCGATGTATTCAGGCTTTGGATGAATTTACTGCTGCTTATGGCTGTGTTACATCATCAAATCAAATCAAATCAAGTTTATTTGTATAGCCCTATATCACAACAAAGTTGTCTCAGAGGACTTTACAGA